>CM034298.1:30426001-30478568 GCA_019925795.1 Dendrobium chrysotoxum | reverse complement strand
AAATAACTTTCCGCCCAGGATTCCGATTCGGCACTATGACCCATTCCGGAAAGCTTTTCAGAGCCGGAGGAGGTGCCGATGTGCCGTAGGCCCATCGGCCGGGCTTGCACTGTCCGAAAAACTCATGTTCGGGTCCCTACGGGTGCGCAGAATGAAGAAGCGCTCAAATCACCTCTCCACCGTAGTCTACTTAAGTTGAATTTGAGATCGTATTACTACGGGTGCGACTATACCAGCACCAGTGCACTGGATCCCATCAGAACTCCGCAGTTAAGCGTGCTTGGGCGAGAGTAGTACTAGGATGGGTGACCTCCTTGGAAGTCCTCGTGTTGCACCCCTTTTTAACCAGGCTTCTCCTTTTTTTTGCAGCGCTTCAGCACGGCCTACGAACCCGTGGCGATCATCGCCCGTCGCACCTCGAGCGAAGAAATCCGCATCGTGGGACACGTGAAGGCGACCGGCGGGTTCCTCGACGGGGCCCGCGTGGGAATTGAAATAACTTTCCGCCAGGATTCCGATTCGGCACTATGACCCCATTCCGGAAAGCTTTTTCAGAGCCGGAGGAGGCGCCGATGTGTTGTAGGCCCATCGGCCGGGCTTGCACGTCCGAAAAACTCATGTTCGGTCCCCTACGGTGCGCCGGAATGAAGAAGCGCCCAAATCACCTCTCCACCGTAGTCTACTTAAGTAGAATTTGAGACCTTATTACTACGGGTGCGACCATACCAGCACCAGTGCACTGGATCCCATCAGAACTCCGCAGTTAAGCGTGCTTGGGCGAGAGTAGTACTAGGATGGGTGACCTCCTGGGAAGTCCTCGTGTTGCACCCCTTTTTAACCAGGCTTCTCCTTTTTTTTTGCAGCGCTTCAGCACGGCCTACGAACCCGTGGCGATCATCGCCCGTCGCACCTCGAGCGAAGAAATCCGCATCGTGGGACCCGTGAAGGCGACCGGCGGGTCCCTCGACGGGGCCGCGCGGGAATTGAAATAACTTTCCGCCCAGGATTCCGATTCGGCACTATGACCCCATTCCGGAAAGCTTTTTCAGAGCCGGAGGAGGCAGCTGATGCGCCGTAGGCCCATCGGCGGGGCTTGCACGTCCGAAAAACTCATGTTCGGTCCCTACGGTGCCCGGAATGAAGAAGCGCCAAATCACCTCTCCACTGTAGTCTACTTAAGTAGAATTTGAGACGTATTACTACGGGTGCGACATACCAGCACCAGTGCACCGGATCCCATCAGAACTCCGCAGTTAAGCGTGCTTGGGCGAGAGTAGTACTAGGATGGGTGACCTCCTGGGAAGTCCTCGTGTTGCACCCCTTTTTAACCAGGCTTCTCCTTTTTTTTGCAGCGCTTCAGCACGGCCTAAGAACCCGTGGCGATCATCGCCGTCGCACCTCGAGCGAAGAAATCCGCATTGTGGGACCCGTGAAGGCGACCGGCGGGTCCCTCGACGGGGCCGCGCGGGAATTGAAATAACTTTCCGCCCAGGATTCCGATTCGGCACTATGACCCCATTCCGAAAGCTTTTTCAGAGCCGGAGTAGTCGCCGATGTGTTGTAGGCCCATCGCCGGGCTTGCATGTCCGAAAAACTCATGTTCGGTCTCCTACGGTGCGCCGGAATGAAGAAGCGCCCAAATCACCTCTCCACTGTAGTCTACTTAAGTAGAATTTGAGACCGTATTACTACGGGTACGACCATACCAGCACCAGTGCACCGGATCCCATCAGAACTCCGCAGTTAAGCGTGCTTGGGCGAGAGTAGTACTAGGATGGGTGACCTCCTAGGAAGTCCTCGTGTTGCACCCCTTTTTAACCAGGCTTCTCCTTTTTTTTGCAGCGCTTCAGCACGGCCTAAGAACCCGTGGCGATCATCGCCCGTCGCGCCTCGAGCGAAGAAATCCGCATCGTGGGACCCGTGAAGGCGACCGGCGGGTCCCTCGACGGGGCCGCGCGGGAATTGCAATAACTTTCCTGCCCAGGATTCCGATTCGGCACTATGACCCCATTCGAAAGCTTTTTCAGAGCCGGAGGTGGCGCCGATGCGCCGTAGGCCCATCGGCCGGGCTTGCACGTCCGAAAAACTCATGTTCAGTCCCCTACGGTGCGCCGGAATGAAGAAGCGCTCAAATCATCTCTCCACCGTAGTCTACTTAAGTTGAATTTGAGATCTTATTACTACGGGTGCGACTATACCAGCACCAGTGCACCGGATCCCATCAGAACTCCGCAGTTAAGCGTGCTTGGGCGAGAGTAGTACTAGGATGGGTGACCTCCTTGGAAGTCCTCGTGTTGCACCCCTTTTTAACCAGGCTTCTCCTTTTTTTTGCAGCGCTTCAGCACGGCCTACGAACCCGTGGCGATCATCGCCCGTCGCACCTCGAGCGAAGAAATCCGCATCGTGGGACCCGTGAAGGCGACCGGCGGGTCCCTCGACGGGGCCGCGCGGGAATTGAAATAACTTTCCGCCCAGGATTCCGATTCGGCACTATGACCCCATTCCGGAAAGCTTTTTCAGAGCCGGAGGAGTCGCCGATGTGTTGTAGGCCCATCGGCCGGGCTTGCATGTCCGAAAAACTCATGTTCGGTCTCCTACGGTGCGCCGGAATGAAGAAGCGCCCAAATCACCTCTCCACCGTAGTCTACTTAAGTAGAATTTGAGACCGTATTACTACGGGTGCGACCATACCAGCACCAGTGCACCGGATCCCATCAGAACTCCGCAGTTAAGCGTGCTTGGGCGAGAGTAGTACTAGGATGGGTGACCTCCTGGGAAGTCCTCGTGTTGCACCCCTTTTTAACCAGGCTTCTCCTTTTTTTTGCAGCGCTTCAGCACGGCCTACGAACCCGTGGCGATCATCGCCCGTCGCGCCTCGAGCGAAGAAATCCGCATCGTGGGACCCGTGAAGGCGACCGGCGGGTCCCTCGACGGGGCCGCGCGGGAATTGTAATAACTTTCCGCCGAGGATTCGATTCGGCACTATGACCCCATTCCGGAAAGCTTTTTCAGAGCCGGAGGAGTCGCCGATGTGTTGTAGGCCCATCGGCCGGGCTTGCATGTCCGAAAAACTCATGTTCGGTCTCCTACGGTGCGCCGGAATGAAGAAGCGCCCAAATCACCTCTCCACCGTAGTCTACTTAAGTAGAATTTGAGACCTTATTACTACGGGTGCGACCATACCAGCACCAGTGCACCGGATCCCATCAGAACTCCGCAGTTAAGCGTGCTTGGGCGAGAGTAGTACTAGGATGGGTGACCTCCTGGGAAGTCCTCGTGTTGCACCCCTTTTTAACCAGGCTTCTCCTTTTTTTTGCAGCGCTTCAGCACGGCCTACGAACCCGTGGCGATCATCGCCCGTCGCGCCTCGAGCGAAGAAATCCGCATCGTGGGACCCGTGAAGGCGACCGGCAGGGTCCCTCGACGGGCCGCGCGGGAATTGAAATAACTTTCCGCCTAGGATTCCGATTCGGCACTATGACCCCATTCCGGAAAGCTTTTTCAGAGCCGGAGGAGGCGCCGATGTGTTGTAGGCCCATCGGCCGGGCTTGCATGTCCGAAAAACTCATGTTCGGTCCCCTACGGTGCGCCGGAATGAAGAAGCGCCCAAATCACCTCTCCACCGTAGTCTACTTAAGTAGAATTTGAGACCGTATTACTACGGGTGCGACCATACCAGCACCAGTGCACCGGATCCCATCAGAACTCCGCAGTTAAGCGTGCTTGGGCGAGAGTAGTACTAGGATGGGTGACCTCCTGGGAAGTCCTCGTGTTGCACCCCTTTTTTAACCAGGCTTCTCCTTTTTTTTGCAGCGCTTCAGCACGGCCTACGAACCCGTGGCGATCATCGCCCGTCGCGCCTCGAGCGAAGAAATCCGCATTCGTGGGACCCGTGAAGGCGACCGGCGGGTCCCTCGACGGGGCCGCGCGGGATTCCGATTCGGCACTATGACCCCATTCCGGAAAGCTTTTTCAGAGCCGGAGGAGTCGCCGATGTGTTGTAGGCCCATCGGCCGGGCTTGCATGTCGAAAAACTCATGTTCGGTCCCTACGGTGCGCCGAATGAAGAAGCGCCCAAATCACCTCTCCACCGTAGTCTACTTAAGTAGAATTTGAGACCGTATTACTACGGGTGCGACCATACCAGCACCAGTGCACCGGATCCCATCAGACTCCGCAGTTAAGCGTGCTTGGGCGAGAGTAGTACTAGGATGGGTGACCTCCTGGGAAGTCCTCGTGTTGCACCCCTTTTTTAACCAGGCTTCTCCTTTTTTTTTGCAGCGCTTCAGCACGGCCTACGAACCCGTGGCGATCATCGCCCGTCGCACCTCGAGCGAAGAAATCCGCATCGTTGACCCGTGAAGGCGACCGGCGGGTCCCTCGACGGGGCCGCGCGGGAATTGAAATAACTTTTCCGCCCAGGATTCTGATTCGGCACTATGACCCCATTCCGGAAAGCTTTTTCAGAGCCGGAGTAGGCGCCGATGTGTTGTAGGCCCATCGGCCGAGCTTGCATGTCCGAAAAACTCATGTTCGGTCCCCTACGGTGCGCCGGAATGAAGAAGCGCCCAAATCACCTCTCCACCGTAGTCTACTTAAGTAGAATTTGAGACCGTATTACTACGGGTGCGACCATACCAGCACCAGTGCACCGGATCCCATCAGAACTCCGCAGTTAAGCGTGCTTGGGCGAGAGTAGTACTAGGATGGGTGACCTCCTGGGAAGTCCTCGTGTTGCACCCCTTTTTTAACCAGGCTTCTCCTTTTTTTTTGCAGCGCTTCAGCACGGCCTACGAACCCGTGGCGATCATCGCCCGTCGCACCTCGAACGAAGAAATCCGCATCGTGGGACCCGTGAAGGCGACCGGCGGGTCCCTCGACGGGGCCGCGCGGGAATTGAAATAACTTTCGCCCAGGATTCGATTCGGCACTATGACCCCATTCCGGAAAGCTTTTTCAGAGCCGGAGGAGTCGCCGATGTGTCGTAGGCCCATCGGCCGGGCTTGCATGTCCGAAAAACTCATGTTCGGTCTCCTACGGTGCGCCGGAATGAAGAAGCGCCCAAATCACCTCTCCACCGTAGTCTACTTAAGTAGAATTTGAGACCGTATTACTACGGGTGCGACCATACCAGCACCAGTGCACCGGATCCCATCAGAACTCCGCAGTTAAGCGTGCTTGGGCGAGAGTAGTACTAGGATGGGTGACCTCCTGGGAAGTCCTCGTGTTGCACCCTTTTTAACCAGGCTTCTCCTTTTTTTTTGCAGCGCTTCAGCACGGCCTAAGAACCCGTGGCGATCATCGCCCGTCGCACCTCGAGCGAAGAAATCCGCATCGTGGGACCCGTGAAGGCGACCGGCGGGTCCCTCGACGGGGCCGCGCGGGAATTGAAATAACTTTCCGCCCAGGATTCCGATTCGGCACTATGACCCCATTCCGGAAAGCTTTTTCAGAGCCGGAGGAGTCGCCGATGTGTTGTAGGCCCATCGGCCGGGCTTGCATGTCCGAAAAACTCATGTTCGGTCTCCTACGGTGCGCCGGAATGAAGAAGCGCCCAAATCACCTCTCCACCGTAGTCTACTTAAGTAGAATTTGAGACCGTATTACTACGGGTGCGACCATACCAGCACCAGTGCACCGGATCCCATCAGAACTCCGCAGTTAAGCGTGCTTGGGCGAGAGTAGTACTAGGATGGGTGACCTCCTTGGAAGTCCTCGTGTTGCACCCCTTTTTTAACCAGGCTTCTCCTTTTTTTTGCAGCGCTTCAGCACGGCCTACGAACCCGTGGCGATCATCGCCCGTCGCACCTCGAGCGAAGAAATCCGCATCGTGGGACCCGTGAAGGCGACCGGCGGGTCCCTCGACGGGGCCGCGTGGGAATTGAAATAACTTTCCGCCCAGGATTCCGATTCGGCACTATGACCCCATTCCGGAAAGCTTTTTCAGAGCCGGAGGAGTCGCCGATGTGTTGTAGGCCCATCAGCCGGGCTTGCATGTTCGAAAAACTCATGTTCGGTCCCCTACGGTGCGCCGGAATGAAGAAGCGCCCAAATCACCTCTCCACCATAGTCTACTTAAGTAGAATTTGAGAGCATATTACTACGGGTGCGACCATACCAGCACCTGTGCACCGGATCCTATCAGAACTCCGCAGTTAAGCGTGCTTGGCCGAGAGTAATACTAGGATGGGTGACCCCCTGGGAAGTCCTCGTGTTGCACCCCTTTTTTAACCAAGCTTCTCCTTTTTTTTCAGCACTTCGGCACGGCCTACAAACCCGTGGCGATCATCGCCCGTCGCGCCTTGAGTGAAGAAATCCGCATCGTGGGACCCGTGAAGGTGACCGACGGGTCCCTCGATGGGGCCGCGCGGGAATTGTAATAACTTTCGGCCGAGGATTCCGATTCGGCACTATGACCCCATTCCGGAAAGCTTTTTAGAGCCGGAGGAGGTACTGATGTGCCGTAGGCCCATCGGCCGGGCTTGCACATCTGAAAAACACATGTTCGGTCCCCTACAGTGCGCCGGAATGAAGAAGCGCTCAAATCACCTCTCCACTGTAGTCTACTTAAGTAGAATTTGAGATCTTATTACTACGGGTGCGACTATACCAGCACGAGTGCACCGGATCCAATCAGAACTCCGCAGTTAAGCGTGCTTGGGTGAGAGTAGTACTAGGATGGGTGACCTCCTGGGAAGTCCTCGTGTTGCACCCCTTTTTAACCAGGCATCTCCTTTTTTTTGCAGCGCTTCAGCACGGCCTACGAACCCGTGGCGATCATCGTCCGTCGCGCCTCGAGCAAAGAAATCCGCATTGTGGGACCCGTGAAGGCGACCGGCAGGTCCCTCGACGAGGCCGCGCGGGAATTGAAATAACTTTCCGCCTAGGATTCCGATTCGGCACTATGACCCCATTCCGGAAAGCTTTTTCAGAGCCGGAGGAGGCGCCGATGTGTTGTAGGCCCATCGGCCGGGCTTGCATGTCCGAAAAACTCATGTTCGGTCCCCTACGGTGCGCCGGAATGAAGAAGCGCCCAAATCACCTCTCCACCGTAGTCTACTTAAGTAGAATTTGAGACCGTATTACTACGGGTGCGACCATACCAGCACCAGTGCACCGGATCCCATTAGGACTCCGCAGTTAAGCGTGCTTGGGCGAGAGTAGTACTAGGATGGGCGACCTCCTGGGAAGTCCTCGTGTTGCACCCCTTTTTAACCAGGCTTCTCCTTTTTTTTTGCAGCGCTTCAGCTCGGCCTACGAACATGTGGCGATCATCGCCCGTCGCGCCTCGAGCGAAGAAATCCGCATTGTATTACCCGTGAAGGCGACCGGCGGGTCCCTCGACGGGGCCGCGCGGGAATTCAAATAACTTTTCGCCCAGGATTCTGATTCGTCACTATGACCCCATTCCGGAAAGCTTTTTCAGAGCCGGAGAAGGCGCCGATGAGTTGTAGGCCCATCGGCCGAGCTTGCATGTCCGAAAAACTCATGTTCGGTCCCTACGGTGCGCCGGAATGAAGAAGCGCCCAAATCACCTCTCCACCGTAGTCTACTTAAGTAGAATTTGAGACCGTATTACTACGGGTGCGACCATACCAGCACCAGTGCACCGGATCCCATCAGGACTCCGCAGTTAAGCGTGCTTGGGCGAGAGTAGTACTAGGATGGGCGACCTCCTAGGAAGTCCTCGTGTTGCACCCCTTTTTAACCAGGCTTCTCTTTTTTTTTGCAGCGCTTCAGCACGGCCTACGAACCATGTGGCAATCATCGCCCGTCGCGCCTCGAGCGAAGAAATCCGCATCGTGGTACCCGTGAAGGCGACCGGCGGGTCCCTCGACGGGGCCGCGCGGGAATTCAAATAACTTTCGCCCAGGATTCTGATTCGCACTATGACCCCATTCGGAAAGCTTTTTCAGAGCCGGAGAGGCGCCGATGAGTTGTAGGCCCATCGGCCGGGCTTGCATGTCCGAAAAACTCATGTTCGGTCCCCTACGGTGCGCCGGAATGAAGAAGCGCCCAAATAACCTCTCCACCGTAGTCTACTTAAGTAGAATTTGAGACCGTATTTATGGGTGCGACCATACCAGCACCAGTGCACCGGATCCCATCAGAACTCCGTAGTTAAGCGTGCTTGGGCGAGAGTAGTACTAGGATGGGTGACCTCCTGGGAAGTTCTCGTGTTGCATCCCTTTTTTTTAACCAGGCTTCTCCTTTTTTTTTGCGGCGCTTCAGCACTGCCTATGAACCCGTGGCGATCATCGCCCGTCGCACCTCGAGCGAAGAAATCCGCATCGTGGGACCCGTGAAGGCGACCGGCGGGTCCCTCGACGGGGCCGCGTGGGAATTGAAATAACTTTTCGCCCAGGATTCCGATTCGGCACTATGACCCCATTCCGGAAAGCTTTTTCAGAGCCGGAGGAGGTCGCCGATGTGTTGTAGGCCCATCGCCGGGCTTGCATGTCCGAAAAACTCATGTTCGGTCCCCTACGGTGCGCCGGAATGAAGAAGCGCCCAAATCACCTCTCCACCATAGTCTACTTAAGTAGAATTTGAGAGCATATTACTACGGGTGCGACCATACCAGCACCTGTGCACCGGATCCTATCAGAACTCCGCAGTTAAGCGTGCTTGGGCGAGAGTAATACTAGGATGGGTGACCTCCTGGGAAGTTCTCGTGTTGCACCCCTTTTTTAACCAAGCTTCTCCTTTTTTTTTTCAGCACTTCGGCACGGCCTACGAACCCGTGGCGATCATCGCCCGTCGCGCCTTGAGTGAAGAAATCCGCATCGTGGGACCCGTGAAGGCGACCGGCGGGTCCCTCGATGGGGCCGCGCGGGAATTGTAATAACTTTCCGCCGAGGATTCCGATTCGGCACTATAACCCCATTCCGGAAAGCTTTTTAGAGCCGGAGGAGGTACTGATGTGCCGTAGGCCCATCGGCCGGGCTTGCACATCTGAAAAACACATGTTCGGTCCCCTACGGTGCGCCAGAATGAAGAAGCGCCCATATCACCTCTCCACCGTAGTCTACTTTAGTAGAATTTGAGACTGTATTACTACGGGTGCAACCATACCAGCACCAGTGCACCGGATCCCATCAGAACTTCGTAGTTAAGCGTGCTTGGGCGAGAGTAGTACTAGGATGGGTGACCTCCCTGGAAGTCCTCGTGTTCCACCCCTTTTTTAACCAGGCTTCTCCTTTTTTTTGCAGCGCTTCAGCACGGCCTACGAACCCGTGGCGATCAACGCCCGTCGCACCTCGAGCGAAGAAATCTGCAACCTGGGACCCGTGAAGGCGACCGGCGGGTCCCTCGATGGGGCCGCGCGGGAATTGAAATAACTTTCTGCCCAGGATTCTGATTCGGCACTATGACCCCATTTCGGAAAACTTTTTTAGAGCCGGAGGAGGCGCCGATGTGTTGTAGGCCCATCGGCCGAGCTTGCACGTCCGAAAAACTCATGTTCGGTCCCCTACGGTGCGCCGGAATGAAGAAGCGCCCAAATCACCTCTCCACTGTAGTCTACTTTAGTAGAATTTGAGACCATATTACTACGGGTGCAACCATACCAGCACTAGTGCACCGGATCCCATCAGAACTCCGTAGTTAAGCGTGCTTGGGCGAGAGTAGTACTAGGATGGGTGACCTCCCTGGAAGTCCTCGTGTTGCACCCCTTTTTTAACCAGGCTTCTCCTTTTTTTTGCAGCGCTTCGGCATGGCCTACGAACCCGCGGCGATTATAGCCCGTCGCGCCTCGAGCGAAGAAATCCGCAACGTGAAACCCGTGAAGGCGACCGGTAGGTCACTCGATGGGGCCGCGTGGGAATTGAAATAACTTTCTGCCTAGAATTCTGATTCGGCACTATAACCCCATTCCGGAAAACTTTTTCAGATCCGGAGGAGGCGCCGATGTGTTGTAGGCCCATCGGCCAGGCTTGCACATCCGAAAAACTCATGTTCGGTCCCCTACGGTGCGCCGGAATGAAGAAGCGCCCAAATCACCTCTCCACCGTAGTCTACTTAAGTAGAATTTGAGACCGTATTACTACGGGTGCGACCATACCAGCACCAGTGCACCGGATCCCATCAGAACTCCGCAGTTATGCGTGCTTGGGCGAGAGTAGTACTAGGATGGGTGACCTCCTGGGAAGTCCTCGTGTTGCACCACTTTTTTAACCAGGCTTCTCCTCTTTTTTTTGCACCGCTACAGCACGGCCTACGAACCCATGGCGATCATCGCCTGTCGCACCTCGAGCGAAGATATCCGCATCGTGGGACCCGTGAAGGCGACCGGCGGGTCCCTCAACGGGGCCGCGCGGGAATTGAAATAACTTTTCGCTGAGGATTCCGATTCGGCACTATGACCCCATTCCGGAAAGCTTTTTCAGAGCCAGAGGAGTCGCCGATGTGTTGTAGGCCAATCGGCCGGGCTTGCATGTCCGAAAAACTCATGTTCGGTCTCCTACGGTGCGCCGGAATGAAGAAGCGCCCAAATCACCTCTCCACCGTAGTCTACTTAAGTAGAATTTGAGACCATATTACTACGAGTGCGACCATACCAGCACCAGTGCACCGTATCCCATCAGAACTTCGCAGTTAAGCGTGCTTGGGCGAGAGTAATACTAGGATGGGTGACCTCCTGGGAAGTCCTTGTGTTGCACCCCTTTTTTAACCAGGCTTCTCCTTTTTTTTTGCAGCGCTTCAGCACGGCCTACGAACCCGTGGCGATCATCACCCGTCACACCTCGAGCGAAGAAATCTGCATCGTGGGACCCGTGAAGGCGACCGGCGGGTCCCTCGATGGGGCCACGCGGGAATTGAAATAACTTTCCACCCAGGATTCTGATTCGGCACTATGACCCCATTCCGGAAAACTTTTTCAGAGCCAAAGGAGGCGCTGATGTGTTGTAGGCCCATCGGCCGGGCTTGCACGTTCGAAAAATTCATGTTCGGTCCCCTACGGTGCGCCGGAATGAAAAAGAGCCCAAATCACCTCTCCACTGTAGTCTACTTAAGTAGAATTTGAGACCGTATTACTACGGGTGCGACCATACCAGCACCAGCGCACCGGATCCCATCAGAACTCCGCAGTTAAGCGTGCTTGGGCGAGAGTAGTACTAGGATGGGTGACCTCCTGGGAAGTCCTCGTGTTGCACCCCTTTTTTTAACCAGGCTTCTCTTTTTTTTTGCGGCGCTTTAGCACGGCCTATGAACCCGTGGCGATCATCGCCCGTTGCACCTCGAGCGAAGAAATCCGCATCGTGGGACCCGTGAAGGCGACCGGCGGGTCCCTCGACGGGGCCGCGTGGGAATTGAAATAACTTTTCGCCCAGGATTCCGATTCGGCACTATGACCCCATTCCGGAAAGCTTTTTCAGAGCCGGAGGAGTCGCCGATGTGTTGTAGGCCCATCGGCCGGGCTTGCATGTTCGAAAAACTCATGTTCGGTCCCCTACGGTGCGCCGGAATGAAGAAGCGCCCATATCACCTCTCCACCGTAGTCTACCTAAGTAGAACTTGAGACTGTATTACTACGGGTGCGACCATACCAGCACCAGTGCACCGGATCCCATCAGAACTCCGCAGTTAAGCGTGCTTGGGCGAGAGTAGTACTAGGATGGGTGACCTCCTGGGAAGTCCTCGTGTTGCACCCCTTTTTTAACCAGGCTTCTCCTTTCTTTTGCAGCGCTTCAGCACGGCCTAAGAACCCGTGGCGATCATCGCCCGTCGCGCCTCGAGCGAAGAAATCCGCATCGTGGGACCCGTGAAGGCGACCGGGGGCGGGTCCCTCGACGGGGCCGCGTGGGAATTGTAATAACTTTCCGCCGAGGATTCCGATTCGGCACTATGGCACTATGACCCCATTCCGGAAAGCTTTTTCAGAGCCGGAGGAGGTGCCGATGTGTTGTAGGCCCATCGGCCGGGCTTGCACGTCCGAAAAACTCATGTTCGGTCCCCTACGGTGCGCCAGAATGAAGAAGCACCCAAATCACCTCTCCACCGTAGTCTACTTAAGTAGAATTTGAGACCGTATTACTACGGGTGCGACCATACCAGCACCAGTGCACCGGATCCCATCCGAACTCCGCAGTTAAGCGTGCTTGGGCTAGAGTAGTACTAGGATGGGTGACCTCTTGGGAAGTCCTCGTGTTGCACCCCTTTTTTAACCAGACTTCTCCTTTTTTTTTCAGCGCTTAAGCACGGCCTACGAACCCGTGGCGATCATTGCCCGTCACGCCTTGAGCGAAGAAATCCGCATCGTGGGACCCATGAAGGCGACCGGCGGGTCCCTCGATGGGGCCGCGCGGGAATTGTAATAACGTTCCGCCGAGGATTCCGATTCGGCACTATGACCCCATTCCGAAAAACTTTTTCAGAGCCGGAGGAGGCGCGGATGTGTTGTAGGCCCATCGGCCGGGCTTGCACGTCTGAAAAACTCATGTTCGGTCCCCTACAGTGCGCCAGAATGAAAAAGCGCTCAAATCACCTCTCCAACGTAGTCTACCTAAGTAGAATTTGAGGCCGTATTACTACGGGTGCGACCATTCCAGCACCAGTGCACCGGATCCCATCAGAACTCCGCAGTTAAGCGTGCTTGGGCGAGAGTAGTACTAGGATGGGTGACCTCCTGGGAAGTCCTCGTGTTGCACCCCTTTTTTAACCAGGCTTCTCCTTTTTTTTTGCAGCGCTTCAGCACGGCCTACGAACCCGCGGCGATTATAGCCCGTCGCACCTCGAGAGAAGAAATCCGCAACGTGAAACCCGTGAAGGCTACCGGTAGGTCACTCGATGGGGCCGCGCGGGAATTGAAATAACTTTCTGCCCAGGATTCTGATTCGACACTATGACCCCATTCCGGAAAACTTTTTCAGATCCGGAGGAGGCGCCGATGTGTTGTAGGCCCATCGGCCGGGCTTGCACGTCCGAAAAACTCATGTTCGGTCCCCTACGGTGCGCCGGAATGAAGAAGCGCCCAAATAACCTCTCCACCGTAGTCTACTTAAGTAGAATTTGAGACCGTATTACTACGGGTGCGACCATACCAGCACCAGTGCACCGGATCCCATCAGAACTCCGCAGTTAAGCGTGCTTGGGCGAGAGTAGTACTAGGATGGGTGACCTCCTGGGAAGTCCTCGTGTTGCACCCCTTTTTTAACCAGGCTTCTCCTTTTTTTTGCAGCGCTTCAGCACGGCCTAAGAACCCGTGGCGATCATTGCCCGTCGCGCCTCGAGCGAAGAAATCCGCATCGTGGGACCCGTGAAAGCGACCGGCGGCGGGTCCCTCGACGGGGCCACGCGGGAATTGTAATAACTTTCCGCCGAGGATTCCGATTCGGCACTATGACCCCATTCCGGAAAGCTTTTTCAGAGCCGGAGGAGGTGCCGATGTGTTGTAGGCCCATCGGCCGGGCTTGCACGTCCGAAAAACTCATGTTCGGTCCCCTACGGTGCGCCAGAATGAAGAAGCACCCAAATCACCTCTCCACCGTAGTCTACTTAAGTAGAATTTGAGACCGTATTACTACGGGTGCGACCATACCAGCACCAGTGCACCGGATCCCATCAGAACTCCGCAGTTAAGCGTGCTTGGGCTAGAGTAGTACTAGGATGGGTGACCTCCTGGGAAGTCCTCGTGTTGCACCCCTTTTTTAACCAGGCTTCTCCTTTTTTTTTTTCAGCGCTTAAGCACGGCCTACGAACCCGTGGCGATCATTGCCCGTCACGCCTTGAGCGAAGAAATCCGCATCGTGGGACCCATGAAGGCGACCGGCGGGTCCCTCGATGGGGCCGCGCAGGAATTGTAATAACTTTCCGCCGAGGATTCCGATTCGGCACTATGACCCCATTCCGGAAAACTTTTTCAGAGCCGGAGGAGGCGCAGATGTGTTGTAGGCCCATCGGCCGGGCTTGCACGTCTGAAAAACTCATGTTCGGTCCCCTATAGTGCGCCAGAATGAAGAAGCGCTCAAATCACCTCTCCAATGTAGTCTACTTAAGTAGAATTTGAGACCGTATTACTACGGGTGCCACCATACCAGCACCAGCGCACCGGATCCCATCAGAACTCCGCAGTTAAGCGTGCTTGGGCGAGAGTAGTACTAGGATGGGTGACCTCCTGAGAAGTCCTAGGGTTGCACCCCTTTTTTAACCAGGCTTCTCTTTTTTTTTTGCAGCGCCTCAGCACGGCCTACGAACCCGAGGCGATCATCGCTCGTCGCACCTCGAGCGAATAAATCCGCATCGTGGGACCCGTATAGGTGACCGGCGGGTCCCTCGACGGGGCCGCGCGGGAATTGTAATAGCTTTCCGCCCAGGATTCCGATTCGGCACTATGACCCCATTCCGGAAAGCTTTTTCAGAGCCGGAGGAGGTGCTGATGCGCCGTAGGCCCATCGGCCGGGCTTGCACGTCCGAAAAACTCATGTTCGGTCCCCTACGGTGCACCGGAATGAAGAAGCGCCCAAATCACCTCTCCACTGTAGTCTACTTAAGTAGAACTTGAGACTGTATTACTACGGGTGCGACCATACCAGCACCAGTGGACCGGATCCCATCAGAACTCCGCAGTTAAGCGTGCTTGGGCGAGAGTAGTACTAGGATGGGTGACCTCCTGGGAAGTCCTCGTGTTGCACCCCTTTTTAACCAGGCTTCTCCTTTTTTTTGCAGCGCTTCAGCACGGCCTAAGAACCCGTGGCGATCATCGCCCGTCGCGCCTCGAGCGAAGAAATCCGCATTGTGGGACCCGTGAAGGCGACCGGCGGGTCCCTCGACGGGGCCGCGCGGGAATTGTAATAACTTTCCGCCGAGGATTCCGATTCGGCACTATGACCCCATTCCGGAAAGCTTTTTCAGAGCCGGAGGAGTCGCCGATGCGCCGTAGGCCCATCGGCCGGGCTTGCATATCCGAAAAACTCATGTTCGGCCTCCTACGGTGCGCCGGAATGAAGAAGCGCTCAAATCACCTCTCCACCGTAGTCTACTTAAGTAGAATTTGAGGCCGTATTACTACTGGTGCGACCATACCAGCACCAGTGCACTGGATCCCATCAGAACTCCTTAGTTAAGCGTGCTTGGGCGAGAGTAGTACTAGGATGGGTGACCTCCTGGGAAGTCCTCGTGTTGCAACCCTTTTTAACCAAGCTTCTCCTTTTTTTTGCAGCGCTTCAGCACGGCCTAAGAACCCGTGGCGATCATCGCCCGTCGAGCCTCGAGCGAAGAAATCTGTATCGTGGTACCCGTGAAGGCGACCGGCGGGTCCCTCGACGGGGCCGCGCGGGAATTGCAATAACTTTCCACCCAGGATTCCGATTTGGCATTATGACTCCATTTCGAAAGTATTTTCAGAGCCGGAGGTGGCGCCGATGCGCCATAGGCCCATCGGCCGGGCTTGCACGTCCGAAAAACTCATGTTCGATCCCCTACGGTGCGCCGGAATGAAGAAGCGCTCAAATCACCTCTCCACCGTAGTCTACTTAAGTTGAATTTGAGATCTTATTACTACGGGTGCGACTATACCAGCACCAGTGCACTGGATCCCATCAGAACTCCGCAGTTAAGCGTGCTTGGGCGAGAGTAGTACTAGGATGGGTGACCTCCTTGGAAGTCCTCGTGTTGCACCCCTTTTTAACCAGGCTTCTCCTTTTTTTTGCAGCGCTTCAGCACGGCCTACGAACCCGTGGCGATCATCGCCCGTCGCACCTCGAGCGAAGATATCCGCATCGTGGGACCCGTGAAGGCGACCGGTGGGTCCCTCGACGGGGCCGCGTGGGAATTGAAATAACTTTTCACCCAGGATTCCGATTCAGGACTATGACCCCATTCCGGAAAGCTTTTTCAGAGCCGGAGGAGTCGCCGATGTGTTGTAGGCCCATCGGCCGGGCTTGCACGTCCGAAAAACTCATGTTTGGTCCCCTACGGTGCGCCGGAATGAAGAAGCGCCCAAATCACCTTTCCACTGTAGTCTACTTTAGTAGAATTTGAGACCATATTACTACGGGTGCAACCATACCAGCACCAGTGCACTGGATCCCATCAGAACTTCGCAGTTAAGTGTGCTTGGGCGAGAGTAGTACTAGGATGGGTGACCTCCCTGGAAGTCCTCGTGTTGCACCCCTTTTTTAACCAGGCTTCTCCTTTTTTTTGCAGCGCTTCAGCATGGCCTACGAACCCGTGGCGATCATCGCCCGTCGCACCTCGAGCGAAGAAATCTGCAACGTGGTACCCGTGAAGGCGACCGGCAGGTCCCTCGATGGGGCCGCACGGGAATTGAAATAACTTTCCGCCCAGGATTCCGATTTGGCACTATAACCCCATTCCGGAAAACTTTTCAGAGCCTGAGGAGGCGCCGATGTGTTGTAGGCCCATCGGCCGAGCTTGCACGTCCGAAAAACTCATGTTCAGTCCCCTACGGTGCGCCGGAATGAAGAAGCGCCCAAATCACCTCTCCACTGTAGTCTACTTAAGTAGAATTTGAGACCGTATTACTACGGGTGCGACCATACCAGCACCAGTGCACTGGATTCCATCAGAACTCCGCAGTTAAGCGTGCTTGGGCGAGAGTAGTACTAGGATGGGTGACCTCCTGAGAAGTCCTAGTGTTGCACCCCTTTTTTAACCAGGCTTCTCCTTTTTTTTTGCAGCGCCTCAGCACGGCCTACGAACCCATGGCGATCATCGCCCGTCGCACCTCGAGCGAAGAAATCTGCATCGTGGGACCCGTGAAGGCGAACGGCGGGTCCCTCGACTGGGCCGCGCGGGAATTGAAATAACTTTCCGCCCAGGATTCCGATTCGGCACTATGACCCCATTCCGGAAAGCTTTTTCAGAGCCGGAGGAGTTGCCGATGTGTTGTAGGCCCATCGGCCGGGCTTGCATGTTCGAAAAACTCATGTTCGGTCTCCTACGGTGCGCCGGAATGAAGAAGCGCCCAAATCACCTCTCCACTGTAGTCTACTTAAGTAGAATTTGAGATCTTATTACTACGGGTGTGACCATACCAGCACCAGTACACCGGATCCCATCAGAACTCCGCAGTTAAGCGTGCTTGGGCGAGAGTAATACTAGGATGGGTGACCTCCTGGGAAGTCCTCGTGTTGCACCCCTTTTTAACTAGGCATCTCCTTTTTTTTTGCAGCGCTTCAGTACGGCCTACGAACCCGTGGCGATCATCGCTCGTCGCGCCTCGAGCAAAGAAATTCGCATTGTTGGACCCGTGAAGGCGACCGGCAGGTCCCTCGACGGGGCCGCGCGGGAATTGAAATAACTTTCTGCCTAGGATTCCGATTCGGCACTATGACCCCATTCCGGAAAGCTTTTGCAGAGCCGGAGGAGGCGCCGATGTTTTCATAGGCCCATCGGCCGGGCTTGCATGTCCGAAAAAGTCATGTTCGGTCCCGTGCGGTGCGCCGGAATAAAGAAGCGCCCAAATCACTTCTCCACCGTAGTCTACTTAAGTAAAATTTGAGACCGTATTACTACGGGTGCGACCATACCAGCACCGGTGCACCGGATCCCATCAAGACTCCGCAATTAAGCGTGCTTGGGCGAGAGTAGTACTAGGATGGGCGACCTCCTGGGAAGTCCTCGTGTTGCACCCCTTTTTAACCAGGCTTCTCCTTTTTTTTTTGCAGCGCTTCAGTACGGCCTACGAACCCGTGGCGATCATCGCCCGTCGCGCCTCGAACGAAGAAATCCGCATTGTGGGACCCGTGAAGGCGACCGGCGGGTCCCTCGACGGGGCCGCGCGGGAATTGAAATAACTTTCCGCCCAGGATTCCGATTCGACACTATGACCCCATTCCGGAAAGCGTTTTTAGAGCCGGAGGAGTCGCCGATGTGTTGTAGGCCAATCGGCCGGGCTTGCATGTCCGAAAAACTCATGTTCGGTCTCCTACGGTGCGCCAGAATGAAGAAGCGCCCAAATCACCTCTGCACCGTAGTCTACTTAAGTAGAATTTGAGACCATATTACTACGGGTGCGACTATACCAGCACCAGTGCACCGGAATTAGAACTCCGCAATTAAGCGTGCTTGGGCGAGAGTAATACTAGGATTGGTGACCTCCTGGGAAGTCCTCGTGTTGTACCCCTTTTTTAACCAGGCTTCTCCTTTTTTTTTCAGTGCTTCAGCACGGCCTACGAACCCGTGGCGATTATTGCCCGTCGCGCCTCGAGCGAAGAAATCCGCATCATGGGACCCGTGAAGGCAACCGGTGGGTCCCTCGATGGGGCCGCACGGGAATTGTAATAACTTTCCGCCGAGGATTCCAATTCGGCACTATGACCCCATTCCGGAAAGCTTTTTTAGAGCCGGAGGAGGTGCCGATGTGCCGTAGGCCCATCGGCCGGGCTTGCACGTCTGAGAAACTCATGTTCGGTCCCCTACAGTGCGCCAGAATGAAGAAGCGCTCAAATCACCTCTCCACCGTAGTCTACTTAAGTAGAATTTGAGATCTTATTACTACGGGTGAGACTATACTAGCACCAGTGCACCAGATCCCATCAGAACTCCGTAGTTAAGCATGCTTGGGCGAGAGTAGTACTAGGATGGGTGACCTCCTGGGAAGTCCTCGTGTTGCACCCCTTTTTAACCAGGCTTCTCCTTTTTTTTGCAGCGCTTCAGCACGGCCTCGAACCCGTGGCGATCATCGCCCGTCGCACCTCGAGCGAAGAAATCCGCATCGTGGGACCCGTGAAGGCGACCGGCGGGTCCCTCGATGGGGCCGCGCGGGAATTGAAATAACTTTCCGCCCAGGATTCTGATTCGGCACTATGACCCCATTCCGGAAAACTTTTTCAGAGCCGGAGGAGGCGCTGATGTGTTGTAGGCCCATCGGCCGGGCTTGCACGTCCGAAAAACTCATGTTCGGTCCCCTACGGTGCGCCGGAATGAAGAAGCGCCCAAATCACCTCTCCACTGTAGTCTACTTAAGTAGAATTTGAGACCGTATTACTACGGGTGCGACCATACCAGCACCAGTGCATCGGATCCCATCAGAACTCCGCAGTTAAGCGTGCTTGGGTGAGAGTAGTGTTACAAATCTGGTTTTGATGATGAAAAACATGTTTCCAGTGTGTTTTGCTTGGCTAATCTGTTTCAGCACAAAAGACCGCGAGCCTCTCAAGCCAACTCAAGATCGGTTCCAAGTGTGTCAAATGTATGATTTTTCCTTTTATTGAGTCAATTGTAATATAACTGATTCCATAGCTAAGTAACCTTGCACACACACACTCAGGGAGAGAGATTGAGTGAATTAGAGTTTCTGTTAAAAATTTGTTCAGATCATCCTGGACGATGTCCACATCGTCCTGGACGATCCAGTTAAAACAGAAACCCTAATTAGGGCGACTAAGCTAAGAGGGTCTGATTGAGCCGATCGTCCTGGACGATCTACGGATCGTACGGGACGATATTCCCAAATCAGAAATTCTCAGCCGCCAGATTAAGTTAGGCAAGTTTTATTTTAAGTATTTTGGTCTGATCGTCCCGGACGATACGTGTATCATCCTGGACGATTCACTACAATCATGCCTAAATTAGTCTGGTAATTAAGGAAAGCAATTAATATTTAATTGATACGATCACATCGTCCAGGACGATCGCAGGATCGTCCCGGACGATCGTGATCGTCTTGTGCATTTCAGCTGTACGACCCGAACTGTGTACAGGACGATTTTGGGCCTTTTTGAACTAATCGTACAGTATGATGTACCAATCGTCCTGGACGATCAAGTCATTTTTTGGTCGTTCAGCACAGATTTCTCTGGACGACCCGAACTGTCTTCTGGACGATTTTCCTCAATTTGTACTAATCGTCCCGGACGATCGCAGTATCGTACGGGACGATAGGAACAACTTTTTCTACTGATCGTCCAAAAGAGCCTAATCGTCCAGACTGAATCAGCTGATTTTGAACGGATCGTATAGGACGATCTACCGATCGTCCTGGATGATCTTGGCCGACCAGTTGAGATTTAGGGCAAATTTTAAGCCCTCCTTTAAAAGAACTTTTTTCCAATTTTTGGAAAAATCTTTTGCTGCCTTCCTTCCCTGAGAAACCCTAGAGAGAAGAGAGAGTTGGGAGAGAGAGAAGAGATCTTGTGAGGGGGGGTTAGTGAGGGATTCACTAAGGTTGCTCCAAGCACGGATCAGAGTCGTCTTCTCCGCTTGTCGTCTGTCGTCTAGTCGGTGTTCTTCATGGGAGGATCATTAGCAAGAAGATCCGGGGTTCTCTGCCCGCTTCAGGTGGAAGCAAAAGGAGTTCGAAGGTTCTCTGCCTGCTTCAGGAGGAAGCGAAAGGAGGTCAGGTTCTTTGCCTCACCGTGTGGTGAAAAGGAGGTGTTTTGTACAGGCTTCTCCGCCTTGCTGTGGGAGCAAAAGGAGAGTCACTTTCATTTAGTGCAATACCCGGAGGGGAGGCTCCGGGGAGTGGACGTAGGTCAAGTTGACCGAACCACTATAAAATCTGGTTTGCTTTTCTGATTCAGTTTTGCACTTTACTTTTTAATATAAACTACTTGGGTGAATATCGTTGGTTGATCTTTTCATTATTGTTTACTTATTTCTGCTGCTAAGTATCGAAAAGATTTTTGTAGTTATCGTGAAATTTTTAAATAACCAATTCACCCCCCCTCTTGGTTAGCCTCGGGACTAGTTCACTAGGGCTTAACATCCCTTTCGAACTTTCAAGTGGTATCAGAGAGGGATTCAAAATTTCTGTTTAAAAACTTTTGAATTTGATCCAATGGCTAATTGTAACAATCATAATACTGCTGAAGGTTATTCTATTACTAGAACACCGTTGTTTGACAATATTCCTTTTGATTTTTGGAAAACACGCATGTCTACTTTTCTGCAATCTATTGATTATCGCATGTGGATGTTAGTTAAGGACGGATACGAACCACCTTTTCGAATGATTAACAATGTGAAAACTGAATTGCCGTTTGCTGATTGGACGTTTGATGATCGTGATTTAGCACAGTTGAATGCAAAATGTTTGAACTGTTTCTTTTGTGCTTTGAAATCTGAAGACTATATGTGTATTTCTACTTGTACAACGGGAAAGGAAATCTGGGATAGGTTATATATAACATACGAAGGTACAACTGAAGTCAAACAATCTAGGTTAAACATCTTGTTACATGATTACGAACTTTTTCGCATGAAACCTAGTGAGACTATTTCAGAAATGTACACAAGGTTCACTCAGATTGTTACCTCTTTGCATGCTTTAGGTAGAGAACTTACCAACTACGAAAGAGTGAACAAGATTCTTAGATGTTTGCCTGCTTCTTATGATGCTAAGATTACTGCTATTACTGAATCCAAAGATTTAAATACTTACTCTATTGACAGCTTACTTGGATCACTCATTGCTTACGAGCAAGGGGTGAACCAAAGGCAACTTGATGCAGGTGAACGCAAGAAAGAGAAGACCGTGGCACTAAAGGCCAAAGATTCAGATGCTAGCACTTCAGGGTCTGATAGCGATGAAGTTGCCTTAATCACAAGGCAATTCAAAAGCTTTCTAAGGAAGAAACATAAGAACTATCAGAAGTGGAACAAGGGTAAGTTCAATAAAAACTTTAAGGGTTCATCTGAATCAGTTTGTTTTGAATGCAGGAAGCCTGGACACATTAAGGCTGATTGTCCAACACTTAAAGCTCACCCAAGCAAGGAGAAGAGTGAGGAGAAACCAAAGTTCAGGAAGGACAAGAAGCGGATTCAGAAGGCGTTCTGGGCAGACTCTGCATCCGACTCTTCTGAGACTGAAGCTGAAGAGGAGGAAACAAACTTGTGTCTGATGGCGGATGATCACCCTGGTCAGTCGGACCAGGAAGAGGTATGTGAGCTTACTTACGATCAGTTATTTGAAGTTTCTGAAAAGATTCATACATCGTATAGGAAGCTTAAGAAAACCCATGCTAGTTTGAAATTAGATTATTTGACTTTACAAAAAGAGCATGATTCTGTAGTTAAAGATTATTCCACACTTGATTCCAATCACATGTCTCTGCTTGATGAGTTTGATGAATTGAACAAAAAATATTCTGATTTAGTTTCTGAGCATGATTCTTTGAAAACCACGCATGTTGATTTAGAAAAAGCTTTTAAAGAGTTAGATACAATGGCATGTGAAGTAGAAAGTAATAATGGCACTTTAAAATTTGAAATTGCAAGTTTAAAGAAAGAGAATGAGTTTTTGGAAGTAAAAATCAGTGCTTTTGAAAGGAACAAAACACCGCCTACCTTTAAACAGTTTTATGCACCGCCACCTTTTAAAAATTCTGTTGCAAGTTCATCAAAGCATGTTTCATACACTACTAGGAAGAGGCACTATCACTCACGACGTTTAGTTAATCCTTTTCCTGGTGTTAGATGTTTTTCATGTGGCATGTTAGGACACATATCACACACTTGTACTGTTCACCGTAGTACACATTGGGTGTGGAGACCCAAACTGCCTGTTTCACAGCACAGCACGCATGCATCGCATTCTTCTTTTCATAAGAAGGAACCCAAACCTGTTTGGGTTCCTAAGACTGACATTTGATGATTTTGTAGGTGTGCTCTCACACAAGACCTCGTGAGAGCATGTGGTACCTGGACAGCGGATGTTCTAGACATATGACTGGAGATGCAAATCAGTTCATTTCGTTGGAGGCCAGAGCTGGAGGCAAGGTTACACTTGGAGATAACACCACCAGGAAGGTGGTAGGCACAGGTATAATTGGTGATTCAAAGAACTTTATGATTGATAATGTTTTGCTTGTAGATGGACTGAAACACAACCTGCTGAGCATTAGTCAACTCTGTGACAAGGGATACAGCATCAAATTCCTACCCACTGGCTGCATTTTAAGCTTAAATGATGAAGTTGTTTTGCAGGGGCAAAGGATCAACAACGTCTACAAGCTGGATGTAAGTAGCATTAAATCTGATAATTCAATTTGCTTAAAAACTGCTGCTGATGAGTCTTGGTTATGGCATAGGAGATTGTGTCATGCCAGTATGAAAACCCTTAGGAGAGTCACCCAAAAGGACTTAGTTAGAGGTGTGCCCAAGCTTAAGTTCACTAAGGATCACCTGTGTGATGCCTGTCAGTTGGGGAAGCAAGTCCAGTCCTCTTTTCACTCTGTTAAGGATATTAGCACCTCTAGACCTTTAGAAGTTCTTCACATGGACCTCTTTGGACCCATTAGCACTGCCAGCTTAGGGGGGAGAGTTTATGGTTTTGTGATTGTAGATGATTATTCGAGGTTCACTTGGGTTAAGTTTTTGTCACACAAATCTGAGTCATTTGATGAGTTTAGATCTTTCTCTACTTGGATTCAGAAGAAGTTAGGATGTGAGATTATTACCATCCATAGTGATCACGGAGGGGAGTTTGAAAATGAAAGATTTGGAAGTTTTTGTGAGAATCATGGGATTAGTCACAATTTTTCAGCTCCTAGGACCCCTCAGCAGAACGGGGTAGCTGAAAGGAAGAACAGGACCTTAGTGGAAGCCGCTAGAGCCATGCTTGCCGAGTATTCACTTCCAAAATACTTTTGGGCTGAAGCGGTGAACACTGCCTGTTATGTGCTGAATAGGGTGAATGTGAGAGTCAAACTGAACAAGACACCTTATGAGATCATTAAGGGTAGAACACCAAATCTGTCCCACCTCCATGTCTTTGGCTGTAAGATTTTCATTCTGAACAACGGGAAGTCACCCTTAGGAAAATTTGACCCCAAATCTGATGAAGGAGTGTTCTTAGGATATTCAAGTGTGGGGAAATCCTTTAGGGTGTTCAATAGGAGGACTTTGGTGGTGGAAGAAACAACCCATGTAGTGTTTGATGAATCTGATCCTAAGGAGTCTAGATCTGAAGTAGAAGATGAAGAGATTGTTGAGGTTACCCAAGGAGTTGGAAATACAAATTTGGAGGAAAGGGTAGAACCTCAAACCCCAATGCCTAAAGATTGGAGATATTCTTCGAGTCATCCTAAAGAACTGATCTTAGGAGACCCTTCTGAAGGTGTTAGGACTAGGCATGGACTTAGGAAGGAAGTAAACCATTTTGCCTTTATCTCAATGACTGAACCCACCAACATCAATCAAGCCTTGTCGGATGAGTTTTGGATTTTAGCTATGCAGGAAGAATTGAATCAATTTGTAAGGAATGATGTTTGGGAGTTAGTAGAAAGACCTAAAAATCAAAGTATTGTGGGAACCAAGTGGGTCTTTAAGAATAAGATGAATGATTCTGGTGTGGTGGTGAGAAATAAGGCAAGATTGGTGGCTAAGGGGTATAATCAGATAGAAGGGATTGATTTTGAGGAGACTTTTGCCCCTGTAGCTAGATTGGAAGCCATTAGAGTGCTACTAGCCTTTGCCTGTTATAAGGGATTTAAGCTGTTTCAAATGGATGTTAAGAGTGCCTTTTTAAATGGGGTAATTAAAGAAGATGTTTTCGTAGAATAACCCCCAGGTTTTGAGAGTTCCCAATATCCAAGTCATGTCTATAAACTAAAAAAGGCCTTATATGGATTGAAACAGGCACCCAGAGCTTGGTATGAGAGGCTTAACACATTCCTGTTAGAAAGAGAGCTTGTTAAGGGGAGCGTAGACACCACCCTTTTTCTGAGGTGAATAGGAGATGACTTACTCATTGTCCAGATTTATGTTGATGATATAATTTTTGGATCTTCTGATAAATATTTATGTGAAGAGTTTTCTAAAACGATGAGTAAGGAGTTTGAGATGAGTATGATGGGAGAATTGTCCTACTTTTTGGGGTTTATCATAAGGCAAACGGATGATGGAACCTTTCTCAATCAATCAAAATACACTAAGGACATTTTGAAGAAATATGAAATGGACAAAGCCAAGCCAATCAATACTCCCATGCCCTCCTCAGTTCAGTTAGATAAGGATTCAAATGGAAAATCTATTGATCAGAAGAAGTATAGAGGGATAATAGGTTCACTGCTTTACCTGACTGCTAGCCGACCTGATATCATGTTTAGTGTCTGTCTTTGTGCTAGGTTTCAGGCTGATCCTAAAGAGTCCCACCTGACTGCTGTTAAGAGAATTCTTAGATATCTTTTAGGAACCCCAAACCTAGGAATTTGGTACCCTAGGCACAGCACCTCTTTTGAGATCATTGGATATTCTGATTCTAACTTTGCGGGGTGTAGGGTGGATAGGAAGAGTACTTCTGGGACTTGTCAATTTATAGGACAGTCGTTAGTCTCCTGGTCCAGTAGAAAACAGAACTCAGTTGCACTTTCCACTGCTGAAGCTGAGTACATTGCCTTAGGGAGTTGTGTGGCCCAAGTTCTTTGGTTGAAGCAGCAAGTCTTGGATTTAGGAGTACCTGTTGGCACAATTTCTATTCTGTGTGATAATACTAGTGCCATCTGTATCTCTAAGAATCCAATCCAACATTCTAGGACCAAACACATTGACATTAGGCATCACTTAATTAGGGACCATGTTATAAAAGGGGATATTGAGCTACACCACGTAGCAACTGAAAATCAGCTGGCTGACATATTCACTAAACCACTGGCCTTTGACTCATTCAGTATTTTGAGAACCAGATTAGGAGTGATTGATATAAATGCTTGATTCTGATGACTGCTGATTTATGATTGTTATGATTGGTATTCTAATTTCTGTTAGTTAGTTTTTTGTATTCTGTTTTCTGATTTCTGTTAGTTAGTTTTTGTATTCTGATTTCTGATTTCTGTTAGTTAGTTTTGGTTTGATTATTTGCTTTCAGTTGATTTTATTTCTTCTGCTGATTTCTGTGTTACCCTTTTTGTTAGTTTGATTTGAGTATTTACTTTGCTATGATTTTCTACCTGTTTTTATGCTTTTCAAGATCTGATCACCGCTCACTACTTCTGGTGATCTGAATTTTTGACTGGGAGTTTTTACCTTGTTTTGGTTTGGAAGCTGATAAGCAGTGATTGACTTCGCTGAATCTGTTAAAGGGAAGAAACATTGATAATTGTTTCTCTTCCTCTAACTCCTTTACTGGTGTGAAGTCTCTTTTGAATAAAAATCCTTTTCAAAATTAAAATGTTAGTTTTTGAAATAGAGATTATTTTATCTACCTACAGTAATCTGCCTCATATCAATAGTGTTTTTCAAAGTCTTGAGTCATTAGTTTGATTTTCTAAACCAAGTGATTGCATTTATCATATGTTGTATGGATTTTATTTTGTGAATCGTTCTTCCTTACTGCGGAGAGTCATCTCCTATGTCTGGAAGATAATCTCACAGTTGAGACTCTTTAATGATTATGAAAAGGAGAAAGCTTATAAAAGATGCGCAGTGCGCCAGATAATTTGAAAAAGAGGCATAAAATGAGCCCAAAACTGAAAAGATGCGAAATTGCCAAATTGGATACACAAAGTGTATCAAAAATCAAAAGATGCGTAAAGCGCCAACCAATTTGAAAAAGAGGCACAAAATGAGCCAAACCAAGCTTTCCTTCCTTTCCGATCGTTAAATGTCTTAGAAAAATCCGTGCGTCACTTAATATTTTCAAAAGCTTGTATTTGAAAATCCTGATTTCTGATTTTTTACTTTGTAACACTATTATATCAGATATTTCTCTGGAACGAGGCTTGAAAGGATCTCTTTTCAAATCTAATGTCCTTTCTTCTGAATCGGATTTTTGTTTTGAAAGAGGTTTGCATCGATAAGGTGCCCGGGGTCGGAGTTACGAAAGTTGATTATTTCCAACCTTTTTTGGATTTCAGCGCTGTCAATCGTCCTGTCATTGATTTTTGAATCTAAAATCAAGGAAAAATTCTGATTTTCCTGTTTTGTAGTTGTTTTATTTTATATTTTATTTCCGTGTTATGTTTTTCGCTCCTCCTTTTTGTGATGTCAAAAGGGGGAGTCAGTTGTAGTCGTGTTTGTTTCTGTTTTTTGAGTCATGCTTCATGTATTGTTTTAGCTGTTAAATGAAAATTTAAAAAAAAAATAATATATTTGTTTGTTGGATCTCCTAGTTTACTTTTATTTTCAGACTACTTTACAAATGTTTGCCATCATCAAAAAGGGGGAGATTGTTGCAAATCTGGTTTTGATGATGACAAACATATTTCCAGTGTGTTTTGCTTGGCTAATCTGTTTCAGGCACAAAAGACCGCGAGCCACTCAAGCCAACTCAAGATTGGGTCCAAGTGTGTCAAATGTATGATTTTTCCTTTTATTGAGTCAATTGTAATATAACTGATTCCCTAGCTAAGTAACCTTGCACACACACACTCAGGGAGAGAGATTGAGTGAATTAGAGTTTCTGTTAAAAATTTGTTCAGATCGTCCTGGACGATCCAGTTAAAATAGAAACCCTAATTAGGGCGACTAAGCTAAGAGGGTCTGATTGAGCCGATCGTCCTGGACGATCTACGGATCGTACGGGACGATATTCCCAAATCAGAAATTCTCAGCCGCCAGATTAGGTTAGGCAAGTTTTATTTTAAGTATTTTGGTCTGATCGTCCCGGACGATACGTGTATCATCCTGGACGATTCACTACAATCATGCCTAAATTAGTCTGGTAATTAAGGAAAGCAATTAATGTTTAATTGATACGATCACATCGTCCAGGACGATCGCAGGATCGTCCCAGACGATCGTGATCATCTTGTGCATTTCAGCTGTACGACCCGAACTGTGTACAGGACGATTTTGGGCCTTTTTGAACTAATCGTACAGGACGATGTACCAATCGTCCTGGACGATCAAGTCATTTTTTGGTCGTCCAGCACAGATTTCTCTGGACGACCCGAACTATCTTCTGGACGATTTTCCTCAATTTGTACTAATCGTCCCGGACGATCGCAGTATCGTACGGGACGATAGGAACAACTTTTTCTACTGATCGTCCAGAAGAGCCTAATCGTCCAGACTGAATCAGTTGATTTGAAACGGATCGTACAGGACGATCTACCGATCGTCCTGGACGATCTTGGCCGACCAGTTGAGATTTAGGGCAAATTTTAAGCCCTCCTTTAAAAGAACTTTTTTCCATTTTTTGGAAAAATCTTTTGCTGCCTTCCTTCCCTGAGAAACCCTAGAGAGAAGAGAGAGTTGGGAGAGAAGAAGAGATCTTGTGAGGGGGAGTTAGTGAGGGATTCACTAAGGTTGCTCCAAGCACGGATCAGAGTCGTCTTCTCCGCTCGTCGTCTGTCGTCTAGTCGGTGTTCTTCGTGGGAGGATCGTTCGCAAGAAGATCCGGGGTTCTCTGCCCGCTTCAGGTGGAAGCAAAAGGAGTTCGAAGGTTCTCTGCCTGCTTCAGGAGGAAGCGAAAGGAGGTCAGGTTCTCTGCCTCACCGTGTGGTGAAAAGGAGGTGTTTTGTGCAGGCTTCTCCGCCTTGCTGTGGGAGCAAAAGGAGAGTCACTTTCGTTTAGTGCAATACCCAGAGGGGAGGCTCCGGGGAGTGGACGTAGGTCAAGTTGACCGAACCACTATAAAATCTGGTTTGCTTTTCTGATTCAGTTTTGCACTTTACTTTTCAATATAAACTGCTTGGGTGAATATCGTTGGTTGATCTTTTCGTTATTGTTTACTTGTTTCCGCTGCTAAGTATCGAAAAGATTTTTGTAGTTATCGTGAAATTTTTAAATAACCAATTCACCCCCCCTCTTGGTTAGCCTCGGGACTAGTTCACTAGGGCTTAACATCCCTTTCGAACTTTCAAGTAGTACTAGGATGGGTGACCTCCTGAGAAGTCCTAGTGTTGCACCCCTTTTTTAACCAGGCTTCACCTTTTTTTTTGCAGCGCCTCAGCACGGCCTACGAACCCGTGGCGATCATCGCCCGTCGTACCTCGAGCGAAGAAATCCGCATCGTGGGACCCGTGAAGGTGACCGGCGGGTCCCTCGACGGGGCCGCGCGGGAATTGTAATATCTTTCCGCCCAGGATTCCGATTCGGCACTATGACCCCATTCCGGAAAGCTTTTTCAGAGCCGGAGGAGGTGGCGATGCGCCATAGGCCCATCGGCCGGGCTTGCACGTCCGAAAAACTCATGTTCGGTCCCCTACGGTGCGCCGGAATGAAGAAGCGCCCAAATCACCTCTCCACTGTAGTCTACTTAAGTAGAATTTGAGACCGTATTACTACGGGTGCGACCATCCCACCACCAGTGCACCGGATCCCATCAGAACTCCGCAGTTAAGCGTGCTTGGGCGAGAGTAGTACTAGGATGGGTGACCTCCTGGGAAGTCCTTGTGTTGCACCCCTTTTTAACCAGGCTTCTCCTTTTTTTTGCAGCGCTTCAGCACGGCCTAAGAACCCGTGGCGATCATCGCCCGTCGTGCCTCGAGCGAAGAAATCTGCATCGTGGTACCCGTGAAGGCGACCGACAGGTCCCTCGACGGGGCTGCGCGGGAATTGCAATAACTTTCCACTCAGGATTCCGATTTGGCATTATGACTCCATTTCGAAAAGTATTTTCAGAGCCGGAGGTGTCGCCGATGCGCCGTAGGCCCATCGGCCGGGCTTGCATGTCCGAAAAACTCGTGTTCAGTCCCCTACGGTGCGCCGGAATGAAGAAGAGCCCAAATCACCTCTCCACCTTAGTCTACTTAAGTAGAATTTGAGATCGTATTACTACGGGTGCGACCATACCAGCACCAGTGCATCGGATCCCATCAGAACTCCGCAGTTAAGCGTGCTTGGGCGAGAGTAGTACTAGGATGGGTGACCTCCTGGGAAGTCCTCGTGTTGCACCCCTTTTTTAACCAGGCTTCTCCTTTTTTTTTGCAGCGCTTCAGCACGGCCTATGAACCTGTGGCGATCATCGCCCGTCGCACCTCGAGCGAAGATATCCGCATCGTGGGACCCGTGAAGGCGACCGGCGGGTCCCTCGACGGGGCCGCGCGGGAATTGAAATAACTTTCCGCCCAGGATTCTGATTCGGCACTATGACCCCATTCCGGAAAGCTTTTTCAGAGCCGGAGGAGTCGCCGATGTGTTGTAGGCCCATCGGCCGGGCTTGCATGTTCGAAAAACTCATGTTCGGTCTCCTACGGTGCGCCGGAATGAAGAAGCGCCCAAATCACCTCTCCACTGTAGTCTACTTAAGTAGAATTTGAGATCTTATTACTATGGGTGCGACCATACCAGCACTAGTGCACCGGATCCCATCAGAACTCCGCAGTTAAGCGTGCTTGGGCGAGAGTAATACTAGGATGGGTGACCTCCTGGGAAGTCCTCGTGTTGCACCCCTTTTTAACCAGGCTTCTCCTTTTTTTTCAGCGCTTCAGCACGACTTACGAACCTGTGGCGATCATCGTCCGTCGCGCCTCGAGCGAAGAAATCCGCATCGTGGGACCCGTGAAGGTGACCGGCGGGTCCCTCGACGGGGCCGCGCGGGAATTGTAATAGCTTTCCGCCCAGGATTCCAATTCGGCACTATGACCCCATTCCGGAAAGCTATTTTAGAGCCGGAGGAGGTGCCGATGCGCCGTAGGCCCATCGGCCGGGCTTGCACGTCCGAAAAACTCATGTTCGGTCCCCTACGGTGCGCCGGAATGAAGAAGCGCCCAAATCACCTCTCCAATGTAGTCTACTTAAGTAGAATTTGAGACCGTATTACTATGGGTGTGACCATACCAGCACCAGTGCACCGGATCCCATCAGAACTCCGCAGTAAAGCGTGCTTGGGCGAGAGTAGTACTAGGATGGGTGACTTCCTGGGAAGTCCTCGTGTTGCACCCCTTTTTAACCAGGCATCTCCTTTTTTTTGCAGCGCTTCAGCACGGCCTACGAACCCGTGGCGATCATCGCCCGTCGCGCCTCGAGCAAAGAAATTCGCATTGTTGGACCGGTGAAGGCGACCGGCAGGTCCCTCGACGGGGCCGCCCGGGAATTGAAATAACTTTCCTCCTAGGATTCCGATTCGGCACTATGACCCCATTCCGGAAAGCTTTTTCAGAGCCGGAGGAGACGCCGATGTGTTGTAGGCCCATCGGCCGGGCTAGCATGTCCGAAAAATTCATGTTCGGTCCCCTACGGTGCGTCGGAATGAAGAAGCGCCCAAATCACTTCTCCACCGTAGTCTACTTAAGTAGAATTTGAGACCGTATTACTACGGGTGCGACCATACCAGCACCAGTGCACCGGATGCCATCAGGACTCCGCAGTTAAGCGTGCTTGGGCGAGAGTAGTACTAGGATGGGCGACCTCCTGGGAAGTCCTCGTGTTGCACCCTTTTTAACCAGGCTTCTCCTTTTTTTTTGCAGCGCTTCAGCACGGCCTAAGAACCCGTCGTGATCCTCGCCCGTCGCGCCTCGAGCAAAGAAATCCGCATCGTGGGACCCGTGAAGGTGACCGGCGGGTCCCTCGACGGGGCCGCGCGGGAATTGTAATAGCTTTCCGCCCAGGATTCCGATTCGGCACTATGACCCCATTCCGGAAAGCTTCTTCAGAGCCGGAGGAGGCACCGATGTGTTGTAGGCCCATCGGCCGGGCTTGCACGCCCGTGGCCATCATCGCCCGTCGCACCTCGAACGAAGAAATCCGCATTGTGGGACCCGTGAAGGCGACCGGCAGGTCCCTCGACAGGGCCGCGCGGGAATTGAAATAACTTTCCACCCAGGATTCCGATTCGGCACTATGACCCCATTCCGGAAAGCTTTTTCAGAGCCGGAGGAGGCGCCGATGTGTTGTAGGCCCATCGGCCGGGTTTGCATGTCCGAAAAACTCATGTTCGGTCTCCTACGGTGCGCCGGAAGGAAGAAGCTCCCAAATCACCTCTCTACCGTAGTCTGCTTAAGTAGAATTTGAGACCATATTACTACGGGTGCGACCATACCAGCACCAGTGCACCGGATCCCATCAGAACTCCGCAGTTAAGCGTGCTTGGGCGAGAGTAATACTAGGATGGGTGACCTCCTAGGAAGTCCTCGTGTTGCACCCCTTTTTAACCAGGCTTCTCCTTTTTTTTTTGCAGCGCTTCAGCACGGCCTATGAACCCGTGGTGATCATCGCCCGTCGCGCCTCGAACGAAGAAATCCGTATTGTGGGACCCGTGAAGGCAACCAGCAGGTCCCTCGACGGGGCCGCGCGGGAATTGTAATAACTTTCCGCCCAGGATTCTGATTCGGCACTATGACCCCATTCTTGAAATCTTTTTCATAGTCGGAGGAGGTGCCGATGCGCCATAGGCCCATCGGCCGGGCTTGCATGTCCGAAAAACTCATGTTCGGTCCCCAACGGTACACCAGAATGAAAAAGCACCCAAATCACCTCTCCACTGTAGTCTACTTCAGTAGAATTTGAGACCGTATTACTACGGGTGCGACCATACTAGCACCAGTGCACCGGATCCCATCAGAACTCCGCAGTTAAGCGTGCTTGGGCGAGAGTAGTACTAGGATGGGTGAACTCCTGGGAAGTCCTCGTGTTGCACCCCTTCTTAACCAGGCTTCTCTTTTTTTTTTGCAGCGCTTCAGCACGGCCTAAGAACCCGTGGCGATCATCGCCTGTCGCGCCTTGAGCGAAGAAATCTGTATCGTGGTACCCGTGAAGGCGACCGGCGGGTCCCTCGACGGGGCCGCGCGGGAATTGCAATAACTTTCCACCCAGGATTCCGATTTGGCACTATGACCCCATTTCGAAAAGTATTTTCAGAGCCGGAGGAGGCGCCGATGCGCCGTAGGCCCATCGGCCGGGCTTGCACGTCCGAAAAACTCATGATCAGTCCCCTACGGTGCGCCGGAATGAAGAAGAGCCCAAATCACCTCTCCACCGTAGTCTACTTAAGTAGAATTTGAGACCGTATTACTACGGGTGCGACCATACCAGCACCAGTGCACCGGATCCCATCAGGACTCCACAGTTAAGCGTGCTTGGGCGAGAGTAGTTCTAGGATGGGTGACCTCCTGGGAAGTCCTCGTGTTGCACCCCTTTTTTTAACCAGGCTTCTCCTTTTTTTTTGCAGCGCTTCAGTACGGCCTACGAACCCGTGGCGATCATCGCCCGTCGCACCTCGAGCGAAGAAATCCGCATCGTAGGACCCGTGAAGGCGACTGGCGGGTCCCTCGACGGGGCCGCGTGGGAATTGAAATAACTTTTCGCCCAGGATTCCGATTCGGCACTATGACCCCATTCAGGAAAGCTTTTTCAGAGCCGGAGGAGTCGCCGATGTGTTGTAGGCCCATCGGCCGGGCTTGCATGTTCGAAAAACTTATGTTCGGTCCCCTACGGTGCGCCGGAATGAAGAAGCACCCAAATCACCTCTCCACCGTAGTCTACTTTAGTAGAATTTGAGACCATATTACTACGGGTGCAACCATACCAGCACCAGTGCACCGGATCCCATCAGAACTCCGTAGTTAAGCGTGCTTGGGCGAGAGTAGTATTAGGATGGGTGACCTCCCTGGAAGTCCTCGTGTTGCACCCCTTTTTTAACCAGGCTTATCCTTTTTTTACAGCGCTTCAGCACGGCCTACGAACCCGTGGCGATCATCGCCCGTCGCACCTCGAGCAAAGAAATCCGCAACGTGGGACCCGTGAAGGCGACCGGCGGGTCCATCGATGGGGCCGCGCGGGAATTGAAATAACTTTCCACCCAGGATTCTGATTCGGCACTATGACCCCATTCCGGAAAACTTTTTCAGAGCCGGAGGAGGCGCCGATGTGTTATAGGCCCATCGGCCGGGCTTGCACATCCGAAAAACTCATGTTCGGTCCCCTACGGTGCGCCGGAATGAAGAAGCGCCCAAATCACCTCTCCACTGTAGTCTACTTTAGTAGAATTTGAGACCATATTACTACGGGTGCAACCATACCAGCACCAGTGCACCGGACCCCATCAGAACTCCATAGTTAAGCGTGCTTGGGCGAGAGTAGTACTAGGATGGGTGACCTCCCTGGAAGTCCTCGTGTTGCAACCCTTTTTTAACTAGGCTTCTCCTTTTTTTTGCAGCGCTTCAGCATGGCCTACGAACCCGTGGAGATCATCGCCCGTCGCACCTCGAGCGAAGAAATCCGTAATGTGGGACCCGTGAAGGCGACCGGCGGGTCCCTCGATGGGGCCGCGCGGGAATTGAAATAACTTTCCGCCCAAGATTCTGATTCGGCACTATGACCCCTTTGCGGAAAACTTTTTCAGAGCCGGAGGAGGCGCCGATGTGTTGTAGGCCCATCGGTCGGGCTTGCACGTCCGAAAAACTCATGTTCGGTCCCCTACGGTGCGCCGGAATGAAGAAGCGCCCAAATCACCTCTCCACTGTACTCTACTTAAGTAGAATTTGAGACCGTATTACTACGGGTGCGACCATACCAGCACTAGTGCACCGGATCCCATCAGAACTCTGTAGTTAACCGTGCTTGGGCGAGAGTAGTACTAGGATGGGTGACCTCCTGGGAAGTCCTCGTGTTGCACCCATTTTTTAACCATGCTTCTCCTTTTTTTTTTGCAGCGCTTCAGCACGGCCTACGAACCCGTGGCGATCATCGCCCGTCGCGCCTCGAGCGAAGAAATCCGCATCGTGGGACCCGTGAAGGCGACCGGCGGGTCCCTCGATGGGGCCGCGCGGGAATTGTAATAACTTTCCGCCCATGATTCTGATTCGGCACTATGACCCCATTCCGGAAAGCTTTTTCAGAGCCGGAGGAGGTACCGATGTGTTGTAGGCCCATCGGTCGGGCTTGCACGTCTGAAAAACTCATGTTCGGTACCCTACAGTGCGCTGGAATGAAGAAGCGCCCAAATCACTTCTCCACCGTAGTCTACTTAAGTGGAATTTGAGACAGTATTACGACGGGTGTGACCATACCAGCACGAGTGCACCGGATCCCATCAGAACTCCGCTGTTAAGTGTGCTTGGGCGAGAGCAGTACTAGGATGGGTGACCTCCTGGGAAGTCCTCGTGTTGCACCCTTTTTTAACCAGGCTTCTCCTTTTTTTTGCAGCGCTATAGCACGGCCTACGAACCCGTGGCGATCATCGCCCGTCGCACCTCGAGCGAAGAAATCCGCATTGTGGGACCCGTGAAGGAGATCGGCGGGTACCTCGACGGGGCCGCGCGGGAATTGAAATAACTTTCCGCCCAGGATTCTGATTCGGCACTATGACCCCATTCCGAAAAACTTTTTCAGAGCCGGAGGAGGCGCCGATGTGTTGTAGGCCCATCGGCCGGGCTTGCATGTCCGAAAAACTCATGTTCGGTCCCCTGCGGTGCACCAGAATGAAGAAGCGCCCAAATCACCTCTCCACTGTAGTCTACTTCAGTAGAATTTGAGACCGTATTACTACGGGTGCGACCATACCAGCACCAGTGCACCGGATCCCATCAGAACTCCGCAGTTAAGCGTGCTTGGGTGAGAGTAGTACTAGGATGGGTGACCTCCTGGGAAGTCCTCGTGTTGCACCCCTTTTTAACCAGGCTTCTCCTTTTTTTTGCAGCGCTTCAGCACGGCCTAAGAACCCGTGGCGATCATCGCCCGTCGCGCCTTGAGCGAAGAAATCTGCATCGTGGTACCCGTGAAGGCGACCGGCGGGTCCCTCGACGGGGCCGCGTGGGAATTGAAATAACTTTTCGCCCAGGATTTCGATTCGGCACTATGACCCCATTCCGGAAAGCTTTTTCAGAGCCGGAGGAGTCGCCGATGTGTTGTAGGCCCATCGGCCGGGCTTGCACGTCCGAAAAACTCATGTTCGGTCCCCTACGGTGCGTCGAAATGAAGAAGCGCCCAAATCACCTCTCCACTGTAGTCTACTTATGTACAATTTGAGACCGTATTACTACGGGTGCGACCATACCAGCACCAGTGCACCGGATCCCATTAGAACTCCACAGTTAAGCGTGCTTGGGCGAGAGTAGTACTAGGATGGGTGACCTCCTGAGAAGACCTAGTGTTGCACCCCTTTTTTAACCAGGCTTCTCATTTTTTTTTTTGCAGCGCCTTAGCACGGCCTACGAACTCGTGGCGATCATCGCCTGTCGCACCTCGAGCGAAGAAATCCGCATCGTGGGACCCGTGAAGGTGACCGGCAGGTCCCTTGACGGGCCGCGCGGGAATTGTAATAGCTTTCCGCCAAGGATTCCGATTCGGCACTAGGACCCCATTCCGGAAAGCTTTTTCAGAGCCGGAGGAGGTGCCGGTGCGCCGTTGGCCCAACGGCCGGGCTTCCAAGTCCGAAAAACTCATGTTCGGTCCCCTACGGTGCGCCAGAATAAAGAAGCGCCCAAATCACCTCTCCACCGTAGTCTACTTTAGTAGAATTTGGGACCATATTACTACGGGTGCAACTATACCAGCACCAGTGCACCGGATCCCATCAGAACTCCGTAGTTAAGCGTGCTTGGGCGAGAGTAGTACAAAGATGGGTGACCTCTCTTGAAGTCCTCGTGTTGCACCCCTTTTTTAGTCACACTTCTCCTTTTTTTTGCAGCGCTTCAGCACTGTTTGTTTGAAAAATATATTATTTTGAAAAAGATTTAATTTTCTTTGGGAAATATTTAATTTCTAGAATTTAAATTTTATAATCGAACACTTATTATGAATGATATATCACCTCAAAAGGTGAACATATCATTCTCTAACAGGTTCAGATTACAAATCTTTGAATTTATCTGATTATTGTAGTCAAACTCAAGGAAAAATAATAAATGATCTCAAAAGATCAAAATGATGTTAAATCCAATGTTTAACTATTATAATCTAGTAAAGAGATCATTAATTTCATAATCAAGATCACGATAATAGTACGATATATCTTTCCAAGGAAAGGGGATATCGTATATTATTAATCATTTGAAAATGACGATAATGATCGTTGTGTTTTGAATTTCCCAAAGATAATTAATTGAAATTTTAAAAAAAAGCTTAATTTTGAAATCAGGTCTGGGTTTCTAAATCTCCTACGAGCGCAAGCCCTCGTAGTTAATTACATCGTAGGAAACCAGAAAATTTTCTACGAATACTCTCGATTAAAATAGCGATACGAATTTCATTTAAGAATTCAAAGATTGATATCAAAGAAGGTTAAGGGACTGAAAATTCAACAGGGATTGGTTCAAGGTTGAGCAGTTCTTTCTGGAGTCAAAGGAAGAAGAGTAGGAGGTGTCTTAAGATTCTGAATTGCTTCAGAAACACCCCAACCTATCCTAAGTGTTGGGCTTGAATTGGATTGAAAAAGATTTAATGTTTAAGTGATCAATTTTATTAGAAAGTGGGAATTAGATTCCCGGAAGATTGAGGTCTTAAGATTGAACATTTGCCTCAGAACCTAAGTCTAAAATGGGTACTGAGAATCAGTGACCCAGAACTTAGCTAATGCAGTGCAATCTGGACTTACCCCGGTCTGGATTAGGGAGCCAGCTAAACCACCTAAACGCTTTTAAAACCATGAGTCAAAGTCTTTAAATGTAGAGTGGTTAAGGACATTGATTAAGATTGGTTTAAAGAATTGGGGTCGACATCTAGAGCAGATCCTAATTGACCCCTTAACATATATTGGGTTAAATGCTTAAGCTAGAAATGCAATTAAAGATTTAGACTTAATTTTTTATTTGTTACTAATGCAATGCATGCTAGTTGACTCGATGAAATGCTTAAATCAAAATGTAGCAGTTTTAAAATCAGGCTTAAAAAATAGATTTTATCCTAGAGATTGCACAACATCCCCTTGGACAGAACTGCACCCTAATAGGTCAGGTGGTCTGCCAGAACCCGCAGGCGGGGAGGTGCCTAACACGGATGAGAAAAGTCAATATGTATGCATGAAAAACTCCCGGCGAGTCCGGGCTTACTTCTTAAGAGCGTTAGAGTTTCTATCTGAGCTTAAATATTTTAATTTTGTTTAAGTAGAAAAGGTTAATGACCGTACCCTCACGAGCCTTCGATCGAGTTCCAGGCTAAATCAAATACGACATGCAATAAGCGCTAAAAAAAACTACTAAAAGCATGCAAGTCCTTAATCGTAATCAACATCGGGTAATCAAATCAATATTCAATTAAATTAATTAAATAAATGCTCAAACTAAAAGTCCATAGGCAAGTGCCCTTAATAATACAACCCAGGGTCTGCAGTAAAGTAAAGTGGCCGGGTACCACTGACTACAACCCGGATTCTACTCCTAAGACTCAAGTGACTTTGAGATTTGAGATTCTTCTCGTTCTTCACTTCTTCGTCTCCTTAGAACTCCTTGGATCGTCGGGTCTGGATATCCAAATGAAAAGAAACTCTCCCTGAATAGGGGTGTTATCTTTTCTCTTTGGATACTTGAACTTCATCCTAATTTGGATCTCCAAATGGATAGGAACTCTCCCCTAAGGGATGTTCCTTCCTCTTTGGATTCCAAATTGGATGTTTAAGTATCTCAATCTCAAATCACTTTAAACATTACAACTCAATTTAAATCAAATTACATCAAACTGAAATTAAAAATCTAGACTCAACAACCTGCAGAGTTATCATAATAATCAGCAGTTTATATTTGACATCCCAAGCAGTTAATATATTGAAATTTAAAATACTCAATCACAGCCACGCTTGGCCATGCTCTTTTTGATTTAAAGGGGGACTTAAGCATTCTGGAGCACCTGTGCAATTCAATATTTATGATTTTTGCCCCCTTTAATTTATGCCCTGTATGAGCATGGCCACCTGCATAAGATTGAATTAGTACAAATCGTCCCTAGCTTAGGGGTAGATCTAATCGTACAATCAATCACATCACAGAGTGTAGTAAATAAGTAAACAAACACATCAATTCTACTACTAGCAAACAGCATGCAGTAAAAGCTCAAAAATCTGGCACACAGCAGAAAAGTAAACACCGGCCTAGCCTAAGACTAGAGTTGGTTGTCCTAGCAAACCATCTAAAGTGTGTGTAGGAGGCTATGTGGTTTTGATATGTCCTAGATAGGCATTTGATTAAAGTTGTTTGAGGTTCAAGTTGGTTGAAGGCTCAAGAGAAGATTTAATTCGAATTTAAATATTAATGACTTAAAATTGATTTTAAATTTGATTTTAATTATTTTTTGGATACCACATTTGTTTCACACCGAGGCCGTGAAGTTTATTTCACCTTCCTTGGGGCTAATTTAATAGCCTCGTAGGCCTAGGTTACCTAGTGGTACCCGATATAATTAAATGATTCGAGTTTGATTAAGGTTTAAAGGTTGATTAATTTTAATTAGAATTAGTTGGTTGCTGGTTTTAAGTTCAAATTAATGTTTTCTGGAATTTTGAATGATTTATTGAATTTTTGGAATTTTTTGATTATTTTAATGATTTAATTAAGGGGTTAAAAAATTGACTTTTTAATTTAAAGGGTTTTCTGGAAATTTAATATTTTATTAAAATACTAGGCCTTAATACGATCAGTTAGACGGTAAGTACGCTGAAATTGGATTTTTCTACATTTTATTATGAAGGTTTGAAGTTTTGACTTGATTTGAACTAAGTTTGACCAAAAGTTGACTTTTTCAAATCTGTTTGATTTCTGGAAACTTAGCATTTTTAACAAATATTAGAGCTTAATATGAGTTGTATGCCTTTGAGTTTGCTCAATTTGGAGTTTATTTGAATTAGTTATGAATTTTTGAAGTTTTGACAATTATTGAATTTTTAAAATTATTTAATTAAAGGCCCTTTTTGTGATTTGAATCCAAATGACCTCCAAACTTCTTGAAATCAACTCCAAAGGTCAGGAATGACCTAAGGAGTGATTTCCAAGTGTTTGAGAAATTTTTGGAATTTTTAATTATTTTTAATTAATTAAATTAATTAAATATTGAATTTCAATTAAACTTAAATTAAACTTAATTTTGAAGTCCAGTCAAGGGGGCTTTTATTTTTCATTGGTTAAGGGTTCAATTCTGGTCAGTTTGAGATATTAAATATAATTTTTAGATTTAAACTTGTTTTATTATAATTTCTGGAAGATTTAATGGCTTAATTAATGTTTAAACTTGATTAAGCTAATTAAGGGGCTTAATGATTTCAAAAGTCAGTGGGAATTTTCCTTAAGGCTGAGAATGTCTCTATATTCAAATGTTCAAAATTTCAAGTCAATTGGAATTGTATCCTAATTATTAGGATTTTTCTAAATTTTCTAAATGAGTCCTTAATTGTTGTCCTTAATGACACTAGGTTAATTGGGTTCAAATCAAAGTCTCTAACCCTCAACATAACATATACATGATATATACACATTAAATAATCAAACCTAAATCTAAGAAAGCCTTAAACTAAGTGGTGTGTGTATGTCCTTAAGCATACATGGATTAACATAACGTATGTAATTAGAAACAAGATTAGAGAACAACCAAAATATGATTGTTCACTAATCATCCACATTAATTCTATTCAACCAAGTTTAATCTATATTTGAAATTCCAATGGACCTCTCAAATTAAAGATTTAAGTAAATATAATTTTTCAAATAGCTTTGAACTATATATAGACATATATTAACATATATATATATATAAATTACTTTTGAAATTAAAATAATTTAAAAATATAATCAAATTAATTTTAAAATTGTTGAGAGGACCTCTGATTTAATTGGAAATATTTTTGAAAATAAAATTTAATTTTAAAAAGGCTTAATATAATATTAATTAAGTATTTAAAATATTGGATCTATTTAAAATACTTAAAATAGAAATATTATGAATTTAAATTAATTATTCAGGTTTAAATATTTAAAATATATTAACTGATTTAGAATAATTTTAAAATAGGTTTATTTTAAAATTAAGAAATTAAATTTATTTACTTTAATTAATTAATATTTAAAATAGCCAAATAAAAAATATTCAAAATTACTTAAAATACAGAAAACAGTTTAAAATAATTTTAATTTTAAATTAAAGGTCTTGAGAATCCAAGCAATTTGATATATTATATTGATTTTTTGGGTTTATATTTGATTTATAGCATTTTTTTGAAGTTCTTAAGGTTTAAAATATATTTAAAATCAATTAAAATATGTTAAATCAGTCCCTGGCGGCGAGATGTCCACGCGGCGGCTTCTGATTCGCTCAGAGAAACCGCGGAGGCGGCGGCAGGAGGACACGCGGCACACAGCGATTCGGCCAGCGCAAACAGCGCGGCGGCGGCATTCCGGGTCCTTCCACGCGTCAGTCGGCGGGAGAACCATGCGTCAGCGCGTGGTTACTCACTTAACCACGTCAGCGGATGGGAGACAGCCGTCGGATCTGCCTTGATTCCATCTAATGGCAGAGATCTGATCCCGCCGTGAGATCTCAGCTAAGAGAGATCCAACGGTGGGAAATCAATCCCGCCGTATCGAATGGAAGGCTGAGATCAAGCCAAACCAAATAGGAACCCCCCCCGCTGATACACGCCTGGACGAGCCACGGATCAGCGGAATCCGGACCGTTGATCGTAAGATCAACGGTCTGGACGCCATGCATGCGTAGAGAGGCTCCGGATTGGCCCTAGAACGAGTAAAATGGCTCGTTCGTTCGATCCAATACATGAAATCGAACGCAATTTTAAACACATATTGTACTCATGAATAGAAATAATGTGGAGCAAATTTCATGGCTTTAAAAATGCTTTTCGAAAAGCTAATTTGACCTAAGTGTGCCTAGCTAGGGTTTGAGTTTTCGAGAGATTTTACCGATGGATTTCGGGTTTTTTAGATTCTCTGAACTTGTAGATTGTCCACGCAAGTTTTTGATGTAGACACCTCGAGCTCACAACGTCTGGATCGAGTGGGATGGTTGTTTGGACGGATTTGAGCTAGGTCCGCCGGAAGATTCGTCGCCGGCGAGGTTTTAACGGTGGAGCTTAGTTGGGGATCGAAAGTAGAGAAGTCTAGAGCTCAGGGAGATTGGAAGCCAAGTCTGGAGGAGCTTGGATAGTGAGAGAGTGTAGGGTTTTTCAATGAGGCTCCAAATGGTTTTTTTCCTTATTCAAACAACCAGAGCTTAAAGGGACGGTCTTGAAGCATCAGAGGCCTCCCTTGGATGCTGGACAGGTGTCCCAGGCCGTTAAGCAGCAGGAGGTACGGGCTGGGATGGCTTCATGCCCATTGGTGGCTTCAAAAGAGAGGAGGGACCATTTCTTTCCATTTCTGGCTAAACCTGGGGTTGGACCAGGCTTAAGAGGTTTAGGGAGAGCTTTAAACCCTAAACAGTACTCCTACACCCTCTTAGACCAAAGGCTAGGGGGTTAGAAATGGGATTTGGCATTTTGGAGAGCTTTAGACCCTTGAGTTGACTATGTTGACTAGTCAATGGGTCAAGGGGAGCTGATGTGTCATGAGGGAGAACATGACTTGCTGGTAGAATTGATTTAAGGAGGTTTAAGGGAAATGATTGAATGTATGGTGGGATTTGACCAAGTTCAAGTGAGTTGACTTGGTCAAATCCACTTGGATTCACCTAACCCATGGTTTGGATATATTTCAATCATAAAGTGGATTAGTTTTAAAGGTGTAATGAAGCTTGGATATTTGATAAGATTCAAATGGCTTAAAATGATCTCATGTTATTTAAGGATCATAGGTTAAATGGGTTTGACCAAGTCAAGACCCAAAGTGATTTGACTTCAAATTTGTTTAGATATGCTTGGATTATTTATTGATATGAGCTTGAGGGCTTAGAGATTTAGAGAACTTGAGTTGGATGGTTGAGTTGATTTTGAGTTGAATGAGTCAAGTTTGACTAGATTTGGACTCAGTTGACTAGGTCAACTGTTGACTGGGTCAATGGGTCCAGTCAAATCCAAATCATTGGGGAATGTGATCAAAGAAGTTTGAATGGGTTTGAAATCGATCTGGAGCTTGATTGGGTTTAAATGGCTTAAAGATCTAAATTGGTCAACCTGGGTTGACCTGGTCAACCAGGTTGATCCAAGGCCAGGGTCTGGACTGAATCAATTTCAAATAGTAAATCGAGTCTGGTAGAAGTGGTTTGAGGGTTTGAATAGGTCATTTGGGTCAAATCACCTATTTGAACCCTTAATGGGCTTAACAGGTCAACTGGGTTGACTTGGTCAACCAAGTTGACCCAGGGTTAGGGTTTGAACTAGAATGGTTTGAAATGATGAATGGGGTCTAGTGGAGGTGGTTTCAGGGTTTAAATGGGTCATCTAGGTCAAATGACCTGTTTAGGCCCTTAATGGGCCTAATGGGTCAACTAGGTTGACTTGGTCAACCAGGTTGACCCAGGGTCAAGGATTGGGTCCAACCAGTTCAGAATAATATTCTGAGTCTACTGGTGGTGGTCTCAAGGTCTGGAGAGGTCATTTGATCAAAATGACCTATTTGGGCCCTTAATAGGCTTTTAGGTCAACCCTGGTTGACTTGGTCAACCAGGTGGGTCCAGGGTCTGGAAATGGGTTCAACAGATTTGAAATGACATTTGGAGACCAATGGAGGTGGTCCCAAGGTCAGAGGAGGTCATTTGGTCAAAATGACCTGTTTTGACCCTAGAGGGGCCTTCTAGGTCAACTAGGTTGACTTGGTCAATCAGGTTGACCCAGGGGCTGGTTCTGGGTTCAATGGGTTTGGTTTGACATTTGAAACTTGCTGGAAGTGACTGCATTTGATTTGAAGGTCATTTGATCAAAGTGACTATTCACACCCCATAGGGGCATTTTAGTCATTTTGACCCCTGGTCAACTAGGGGTCGAATTGAGTCCAACAAAATGCAGTTTAATGCTCAATGGGTCATAATCAAGGGTCTGGAGGTAATTGGAGGCTTTGGAGAAAGCTCCAGGGTCAAAACCCACTGGGTTGTAGGTCCAGTGGCATAGACTGTAAATATTTGAAGGTTTTATAGCCTTTGGATTTCAATTCAGTTCTGGGGTTAGAGATCTCAGAATGAGCTCAAATTTGGAGGGTTACCTCTAGAGACATGTCACATCAGTGTGGAACTGACAGATCTTGAATTAGAGGTCATTTGATAGGGTTTTGAAATGTTTAAAGATTTGCTGGAAAAGGCTTTCAGGACTTAGACCTTTGGCCTTCGATTTGAATCTGGAAATCTTGTTTTGAATTGGATTTTGAGCTTGAATGATAGGATTTGAATTAAGTTTAGATTGAATTGAAGCTTGGATTGATCTAGAGGAATCCTAGGGTTTATAATAGGTCCTAGGGTCCAAATCAGCTTAAGGGAATCCTAGGGTCTAGAATAGATCCTAGGGACTGGAGTCTGGGAAGATCCTAGAATCTAGAAGTCCTAGGGAAATCCTAAGATCTGGAGTCTAGAAGAATCCTATAATCTAGAAGGATCCTAAGATCTAGGAATCCTAGGATTCAAGATCTAGAAGGATTTTAGGATCTAGAGTCAGGTAGAATCCTAGGGTCTAGAATAGATCCTAGGGTCTGAAGTCTAGGAGAATTCTAGAATCTAAATTTGTCTTAAATCATATTGATCTGGGGTCATGATTGATTTGAATTTGGATTGATCTTAAAGTTTGGATTGATCTAAGATCAGATTGATCCTGGGGTTAAGATTGATCCTAAGGATTGGAAAGATCCTAAGGTCTGGATTGGTCCTACTGAGCTCATACAAAAATGAGGTCAACAAATGGACCCCCAATATGTGTAATAGAATGTAGTTCTATTGCACATATTGGTGTTGACCGAATAGAATGGTCAAGTCTGGAGTTTTGATCCTAAGGGAAAGAAAAATCTATCCCTGGGGAATCGGGGTTTGAATAGATACTAGAGTAGTGCTAGAAAAAGCGCACTCTACCACTAGTGGGTCTGGTCCTGAGGATAGGAGAATCCTAACCTTAAGGGTAGAGGAACCTGGGTGATCCTATAGGAAGGAAGAACTCCTAACTATAAAGGATTGAAATTAAATTTGATTCTAAGGGAAAAGAAAACCTTACCCTAAGAAGATTGAATTTGAAAATATACTAGAGTAGTACTGGGGACAGCGTACTCTACCACTAGTAGATCTGGTCCTAAAGGAAAAGAAAAGTCTATCCCTAAGGGAGAAGAAAGTCTGGAGTATCATATAGGAAGGGAGAGCTCCTACCTATAGAGGATTGAATCTAGATTTGATTCTATGGAGAAAGAAATCCTAATCCTAGAAGATTGGGTTTGAAATTGAATCTATGGGAAGGAAGTCCTAGCCCTAGAAGATTGAATTTGAAATGATACTAGGGTAGTGCTGAAGCAGCGTACTCTACCATTAGTAGATTTTATCCTAAAGGAAGGGAGAAAACCTATCCCTAAGGAAAAGAAGGCCTGGATGATCGTATAGGAAGGAAGAACTCCTAACTATGGAGGATCAGGTTTGAATTTTGATTCTAAGGGAAAGGGAAATCCTAACCTTAGAAAACTAGATTTGAAAGGATACTAGGGTAGTGCTGGAAACAGCGTACTCTACCACTAGTGGATCTAATCCTAAGGGAAGGGAGAAATACCTAACCCTAAAGAAAAGAAAGCCTGATTGAGATTAATTCCAGGACGGTGCCATAGAGGACTTACTCCATCACTAGGAAGTCTAATCCCAAGGGAAGGAAGGATAACCTACCCTAAGGAAGAGAGAACTGGATTTTGAAATTAAACCCAGGACGGTGCCATAGAGGACTTATTCCATCACTGGGGAGTTTTAATCCTAAAGGAAGTAAAAAAAGCCTAACCTTGAGGAGAAGAGAATTTGATTTTGGAATTTGACATTGATTCCAGGATGGTGCCACAGGGGACTTATTCCATCACTAGGGAATCAAATCCTAAGGGAAGGAAGAAATGCCTACCCTAAGGAGGAGAGAACTGAATTTTGAAATTAAACCCAGGACGGTGCCATAGAGGACTTACTCCATCACTGGGGAATCTAATCCTAAGAGAGGGAGAATGCTTACTCTAAGGAAAAGAGAACTGGATGATCGTATAGGAAAGTAGTATAGCTTCCTATAGGAGATCAGACTCAAAGATTTGAATTTGAGACTAGAATGGTGCCACGAAGGGCGTTATCCATCACTAGTAGATCTAATCCTAAGGAAAGAAAGCACGATGACTCACATCTGTCCTTAAGGAAAAGAAGACTGGAGGACCCTGAGGGAAAGAAGCATTGCTTCCCATAGAAGGTCAGATGTAGATTTTGAACCTAGAATGGTGCCACGAAGGGCGTGCTCCACCACTAGAAGATCTAATCCTAAGGAAAGAAAGCACGATGACTCACATCTAATCTTAAGGAAAAGAAAACTAGGCGATCCTGTGAGAAGGAAGCATTGCTTCGCACAGAATCGGGTATGGAGTGATCGTATGTAAAGGAAACTTGCTTTACATAGAGGATCAAGTCTGGATTGATTGTATATAGAGGAAACTTGCTCTGTATAGAGGATTGGATCTGGATGATCATATGTGAAGGAAACTTGCTTCACATAGAGGATCAAATATGGATGATCGTGTATAGAGGAAACTTGCTCTATACAGAGGGTCGAGTCTGGATTGATCGTATGTGAAGGAAACTTGCTTCACACAGAGGATCAAGTCTGGATGATCGTGTATAGAGGAAACTTGCTCTATACAAAGGATCGGGTCAGGATGATCGTATATAGAGGAAACTTGCTCTATACAGAGGATCGGGTCTGGAATGATCATATACAGAGGAAACTTGCTCTGTATAGAGGATCGGGTCTGGATTGATCGTATATAGAGAAAACTTGCTCTATATAGAGGATCAGGTCTGGAATGATCATATGTGAAGGAAATTTGCTTCACATAGAGGATCGAGTCTGGAATGATCATATACAGAGGAAACTTGCTCTATATAGAGGATCGGATTTGAATTCTGGAATTTGAAATTTGAATGCTGGAATTTGAAATTTGAATGATTTTTGAACTTGAATTTAAAGATGTTTGAATTTGAAACTTGATTTGAATTGATTTTGAATTTGAAGAATTTTAAACTTGAAGTTTGATTTAATTTTGATTCATCTTGAATTTGATTTCGGATTTTCAAAAACTTGAACAAAATTGAGCTGAATAGATTCAAAATTTGAAAATTTTATTGATTCGAAATTCGAGCTACATCAAGCATAGTATTTTTTCAGGAATCGCCCATTTACCGGAAGCATTGGGTGATTTCCTTTACAATCCACTAGCTGATACGAGCCTCCTTCGTAAACTGTTTCCACTACGAAGGGTCCTTCCTAGGTTGGTTCAAACTTTCCACCGAGCTTTCGGTGGGCTAAGTTAGGCCTCCGAAGAACCAAGACCAAGTCGCCTACTCGGAAGGTTCTAGGTCGCACTAACTTATCATGAGCTTGAACCATTCTGGCTTTATAAAGTTCTAGATTCTGCTGGGCTTGGAGACGATGTTCTTCAAGACCCTCAAGTTCTTCAAGTCGAAGTTGTGCATTCTGTTCTGTTGTGATCTGATTCTGGACTGCAGTTCTGAGTGAAGGGATTTGAATTTCAAGAGGGAGTACGGCCTCGGACCCATACACTAGTGCAAACGGTGTGGATTGGGTCAGGGTTCGATATGTGGTCCTGTAGGCCCACAGAGCTTCCACCAACCTGTCATTCCACTGACGTTTATTGTCATCCAGGATCTTTTTGATGATTTGTACCAGGGTTTTATTGAAGGCCTCAGCCAATCCATTAGCCCATGGGTAATAGATCGTCGAGTATCTCCAATCAATACCATGGTGACTTGCAAAGTTATTGATTTTTGTAGACTTGAAAGCATACCCATTATCGGATATGATTCTGCGAGGCACGCCGAATCGATATATGATATGGTCACGAAAAAATTTCATTACATGATGTGATGTTACATTTCTTAGTGGTATTGCTTCTGCCCACTTTGAAAAGTAATCAGTCGCTGCTAAGATGAAGCGATGACCCCTTGAAGAAGGAGGGTCAATTGGCCCGACGATATCCGTGCCCCAACTTTCGAAGGGCCACGAGGCTATCGTAGGATGCAACACATTAGGCGGCTGATGTAAAACCACACCATGAACTTGGCATTGATGACAACATTTTGCAATTTTCATGCAATCGTCAATCATCGTAGGCCAGTAATAACCAAGTCTTTTGATTTTTATTTTCATCTTAGGACCCGATTGATGAGCACCGCACAGTCCAGCATGGAATTCATTAACGATCTTCAGGGCCTCTTGTTTGTCTAAACAACGGAGCCACATCTGATCAAACGATCGTCGGTACAACGTATCATTGATTAGTGCATATGATAGGGCACGTTTCTTAATTTGATTGGCAAGAGACCTGTCGTGGGGAAGCTTGCCTTCTTGCAAATACTTGATTATTGGTTGTCTCCAATCTTGTTCTTCATCGACTGCTGAAGATGTAGAGAGGACCTGGGAAGATTGACTGTTGAGGTATTCCATGTCTACAGGGGACAAGATTTGACGACCCTGAACTTCTATAGGGATGAAGTCTTCTTCTGGGCAAGCAAATTCCTTTGCAAGCTTTGCTAGGGCATCCACCGAGGAATTACTTCCACGAGGAACCCTATACATAGTTACAATGGGAATTTTCTCGAGTAGGTGCATTGTGTATTGGTGATATTTCAGGAGTTTAGGATTCAAAACTTTATAGGTCCCTGCAACTTGGTTAATCACCAGTTGAGAGTCACCATAGATCTTAATCTCTTTAATCTCCATTAGGATTGCAAGTTCCAGACCGGTTATCAAAGCTTCGTTCTCAGCTTCATTGTTCGTACAAGGTTCTGATAAATGGTAGGAAAAGTGCATCATTCCCTTATCCGGTGTTATGAAAACCAGACCGACTCCGGCTTTTCCAGGAATAGTAGATTGAGGTGTTTTGCCCCTTTGAGAGGACGCTGCACCATCAAAATACATTTCCCAAGTTTGAACATTGGATTCCTCGAAACTCATGATTTGCTCGTCAGGTAAATCATCATTTAGAGGAGATTCCGCCGGTAGCGGGTGTGCCGCAAGGAAGTCGGCGACGGCCTGCCCTTTCACAGCACGCAGGGGAATGAAAGTGATTTCAAATTGTAATAATATCATAGACCAACGAGCCAGACGTCCTGACAATGTGGGACGGGTCATAAGATATTGCAGGGGGTTGACACTGGAAATCAGACTGACCTGATGAGAAAGCATGTAATGTCTTAATTTTTGTGCTGCAAAGACTAAGGCAAGGCAATGTTTCTCAATTGCAGGATATCGGATTTTCGTTGGGAGTAATCTCTGACTCAGGTAGTAGAGGGCATTCTCTTTCCCATCGTCATTGATTTGAGCTAGAAGAGCCCCGAGAGATTCGTCAAGGGCTGCAGTGTAAAGGATTAAAGATCTTCCCGGAATGGGGCTGCCAAAACTGGCGGATTTGTCAGGTATTGTTTGATATTTTCGAAAGCATTTTGACATTTCTCGTCCCAAATGAATTTGGCATCCTTTTTAGCTAGGACAGAGAATGGTTGACATCTTCCAGAAAGATTAGAAATGAATCTTCTTATATACGCCAGCCTACCCTGGAGAGATCTCAATTGAGTGAAACTCTTAGGAGGCGGCATATTTAAGATAGCTTCAATTTTGGCAGGATCAATTTTGATTCCACGGTGCCTGACTACGAAACCTAAGAATTTCCCTGACGTGACGCCGAAAGCACACTTCAAGGGATTCATTTTAAGGTCATAGCGGCGCAACCGTTCGAACACAGTTCTTAAATCATAAAGATGAGCCTCTTTCACTCTACTCTTGACAACTAAATCATCGATATAACATTCGACTTGATTATGTATTAAGTCATCAAAGATATGAGTCATGGCCCGCTGGTAGGTTGCACCAGCATTTTTGAGGCCAAAGGGCATCACTTTATAACAAAAGATCCCTATAGGACTTCTGAATGCAGTGTTTCTCTCATCTTCTGGGGTCATCTTGATTTGATTATAATCAGACGAACCATCCATAAAAGAAAAAATAACGTGCGAGGAGGCAATGTCCACCATGAGTTCTGGGATTGGCAAAGAAAATTCATCCTTAGGACATGCCTTATTCAGGTCTCTATAGTCAACACAGACCCGGATTTGACCATTTTTCTTTCGAACTGGCACGACGCTGGCTACCCAAGAAGGATATTGTTCTTCTCGAATAAATCAGACCTCTGCCAACTTCTTGACTTCAGAAACGACTTGTTGTTCGATCTCCAGACGCATACGTCGTGGAGCTTGCTTGACAGGAATGGCATCATGCCGGATTCCAAGTTTATGGACTGCTACGTCAGCGGACAACCCCGGCATTTCGTCATATATCTAGGCGAAGCAATCTTTAAACTCGGATAGAAGTTGAATTAGATCCTTAGACTCATCCTCACTCGACAAAGAACTTATGAAAGTGGGGCGAGGGTCATCCTCTGTTCCAAGGTTGATTTCTTTAAGTTCATCGACTGTTGATTTAATTTCTTCTTCGAATTCAGGGGGTGCATCCCGAACCAGAAGTTCGTCAGAATCATCAAAAGTCTCCAAACAAAGTCCATCGAACGAATCAATGACTTCAGTAGGGACATTTTTAAACTCAGGACGACTAGTTATCATTAGACAAAATTCGTCATCGTCAAATGATCTAACGGTACTAAAACCGATACCACTGGTCCAATGTTTATTAAAATTTGAATTCCAAAGACTTTCGTGGTATCTAGCCTGACCTTTAGTCCATTGACTCGGAACAAAACCTTTAGAAATAAGAGACTTAACACCAGCAGGGAAGTAGCCAAAAGGTAATTCCATTAATTCATTAAAATTTGCCTCTTCAAGGATTACATCATCTTCATTCCTTGAGGAGGAAGAGCCAGGGAAGAACTTCTTGGCTTTCCTTACTTCTCCATCTAAATTCGGAGCATCCTTAATTACTAACCCTGAGACCCTGTCAGCAGACAGTGGGGTTAAGGTTAAGGATTCAACCGTTCTATTAAGCTTTTCATACAAACTCAATTCAGGCTCGTCACTTTGAATATTTAATTTTGTATCCTCCTGGTCGCTATCCGATCTAAAGTAAGATCAAACTTTGAAGGAGGATTGATTTTTGTATAGTCAAAAGCAAATCTGGCACCCCTTTTTCTTGAATCTTCATCAGAACTTGTTTCAAGTTCGACGTAGATCGGGGAATTTCTTTTTTCAATGAAGGCGACCTCGACCGCGTGCTCTTTGGGCCATCCTCCCACCTCTTTGAGGTATAATATTGGAGGCCTGAAGATCACACGCTCGACGTCGTCTTCACTACTTGAGTTTTGTCTCTTTTGATTTTTGATTTTTTCTTTTCTCAATCTTTGAATTGCTTTTGAACTTTGACTTTCTGCCTTTTCCTCCTTGACGTTGATCTCTACCTTAGAACAAGTAGTGGACCCTTTAGGTACGTAATACGCCGCATCCTCGTAGATCCCGACCTCATGAATAGAGAACGGTTGCAGATCACCCTTAATTTCAAACTCAATGCCATCTCGTTGGTACTTGATGCATGATGTAGGGTAGAAGGAACCATCCTATACTCGTGGATCCAGGGCCTTCCTAGGAGCACGTTAAAGGACGTTGCCGAATCGATTATATGAAATTCGCTTCAGTTTTCAATTCTCCTATTTCTAGAAGAAGGGTAACTGAACCTAAAGCCTTCTCGCCCTTTTCATTGAACCCACGAAGCACTAACTTTGTCAGTTGAGAGCTTGCTAGTATCAATTCTAAGGTATGCGAGAGTCTTTATATTCATCACGTTGACCGATGCACCCGGGTCAACTAGAACTCTTGATAACTTAAACTTGCCCACATTTACTGTGATGTAAAGTGGACGATTGTGGTCGACAGTTCCAAAGAGTAAATCTTCGTCAAAGAAGGTAACCCCAGGGATTTCCTTAAAGTACAAAGCTTCTTCCTCGGAAGTCGAGGCTAATTGAGCTAAGCAAATCTCTGGGTCGAGAAGTGCTTTAATTAGAGTCTCCCTCATCTCTTTTGAAAGGACAAGGGCATCATAAATGCTCAATTTGGCAGGCAACTTCCTAAGGAGACTAAGACATTGTAATCAACACTTGGAACATTAACGTTAGGACACGGTGGATTTGAAAGAATTGAAGTTGATTGTTGAGCGGGGATTTGAATTGGATCATCAGAAACAACTTGTTTTCCTTTATCCTGAAGAGGTAGCCTAGGGGGTAAGACCTCCCACCACGAAGTTGCACTTGCACGACTTCATCGAAGAACAAACTACAGGGGAGTCTACGCTCTCCTTAGGCGATTGATTGTCGTTATCTGAGCGAGAGTCCGAATCTGAAAAGTCTATCACGACAGGACTCCCTTGAAAGTTAATTTCAGGGTTTCACTATCTGATAAAACATCAGATTCATTTCTCTCTTGAAGAGTCAAATCTGGAGAGTTGAATGTTTGAATTTCTTTGATTGATCTCAACTTGTTCTTGATTATTTTCAATAGAAGGGTCATTTACATCTTCATCCTCAACATTAATCACCAAGATATAAGCAGAAGGATCAGACTTTTTATTTAATTTTTGACCCTTTGCCTTTGATGGGGCAAAGTAAAATTCAGATAATTTCAGTGGTGACAGAGGTTTGAGCCACCATCAACCACTTATACAGATCTCTCATCAACAAATTTCCTCTCTACAGAA
>CM034298.1:30365549-30423049 GCA_019925795.1 Dendrobium chrysotoxum | reverse complement strand
TCACTCTCTTTTTCATGCACTATCTCTCTTCTCACCCTTTTCCTCTCTCTGTCTCTCTGTCTCTCTCTCTATCTTGCTTTTTCTTCACGTACTCATCTCTCTCCCCTAATATCTCTCTCTCTCTTGATCTTTATATATCTTTTTTTACTTTCTCTATCTCTCTCTCTCACTCTCTCTCCTTCTCTCTGTCTCTCTCTCTCTCTCATTCTCTCTCCACCTCTTTCTTCTTCTCCCACTCTTACCCCTCTCTCTAACTCTGTTTTTCAAGCACTATCTCTCTTCTCACCCATTTCCTCACTCTCTCTCTCTCTCTAAATCTTGCTTCTCTCTCCTCCAGTATCGGTCATTCTCTCTTAATCTTTTTATGTCTTTTTTTACTCTCGCGAGCTCTCTCTCTCTCTCTGTCTCTCCATCTCTCTCTCTCTATGTGTCTCTATTCTTCTCTTCTTCTTCACTCTTACCCCTCTTTCTCACACTCTTTTTCAAGCACTATCTCTCTTCTCACCCTTTTCCTCTCTCTCTCTCTCTCTCTTTCTCTCTCTCTATATATATATATATATATATATATATATATATATATATATATATATATATATATATTGCTTTCTCTTCACCTACTCAACTCTCTCTCCCCCAATATACTTTCTTTTCTCTTGATCTTTTTGTGTCTTTTTTACTCTCTCTCTCTCTCTCTCTCTCTCTCTCTCTCTCTCTCTCTCTCTCTCTCTTTCTTCTTCTCCAACTTACCCCTCTCTCTCACGCACTATCTCCCTTCTACCCATTTCCTCACTCTTTCTCTTTATCTTGCCTTCTCTTCACCTAGTCATTTCTCTTTTCCCTGTATCTCTCATTCTCTCTTGATCTTTATATGTCTTCTTTTACTCTTTCTCTTTCTATCTCTCTTACCTTCTCTCTTCTTTCTCTCTCTCTCTCTCCCTCTCTCTCTCCCTCTCTCTTCTTCTTCACTGCTACCCCTCTTTCTCACTCCCTTTTTTCAAGCACTATCTGTATTCTCACCCTTTTCCTCTCTTTCTCTCTCTGTCCTTATCTTGCTTTCTGTTAACCTACTCATCCCTCTCTCCCCTAATATCTCTCACTATTTCATAATCTTTATGTCTTTTTTAAGAAAAAAAATGTGAGAAAGATGAAAAGAAAAGCTGGATTATGAGAGATAAGGTGTATGTTGGAAAACTAACAGTGGTGAAAATGTATTTGTATTGAAAAGTGAAACTTGAGTGTGTTTTGAAAAGTGAAAGTGTGGGTTAGAAAAGTGAACTTTGCTTTGTTTTGCTTAAATGAGGTGGGTGATTGTTGAAGGTTGAGGTGTTTTAGAGAGATGAGGTGTGTGGATTTTGTAGAATAAGTTATTTGGGTAAATATTGAAAAGTAAAAGCTCTCTTTCTCACTTTACCTCCCTCTCTCTCTCTCTCTCTCTCCTAAGAGGAGAGAGGTGATTTGGGCGCACCCGTAGTAATACGGTCTCAAATTCTACTTAAGTAGACTACGGTGGAGAGGTGATTTGGGCGCTTCTTCATTCCGGCACACCATAGGGGACCGAACATGAGTTTTTTTGACATGCAAGCCAGGCCGATGGGCCTACAACACATCGGCGACTCCTCCGGCTCTGAAAAAGCTTTCCGGAATGGGGTCATAGTGTCGAATCGGAATCCTGGACGGAAAGTTATTTCAATTCCCGTACGGCCTCGTCGAGGGACCCGCCGGTCGCCTTCACGGGTCCCACGATGTGGATTTCTTCGCTCGAGGCGCGACGGGCGATGATCGCCACAGGATCGTAGGCCGTGCTGAAGCGCTGCAAAAAAAAAGGAGAAGCTTGGTTAAAAAAGAGGTGCAACACGAGGACTTCCCAGGAGGTCACCCATCCTAGTACTACTCTCGCCCAAGCACGCTTTAATTGCGGAGTTCTGATGGGATCCGGTGCACTGGTGCTAGTATGGTCATACCCCTAGTAATACGGTCTCAAATTCTACTTAAGTAGACTACGGTGGAGAGGTGATTTGGTCGCTTCTTCATTCCGGCGCACCGTAGGGGACCAAACATGAGTCTTTCGGACATGCAAGCCCGGCCGATGGGCCTACAACACATCGGCGCCTCCTCCGGCTCTGAAAAAGCTTTCCGGAATGGGGTCATAGTGCCGAATCGGAATCCTGGGCGAAAAGTTATTTCAATTCCCACGCGGCCCCGTTGAGGGACCCGCCGGTCACCTTCACGGGTGCCTTAATGCGGATTTCTTTGCTCGAGGCGCGACGGGTGATGATCGCCACGGATTCGTAGGCCGTGCTGAAGCGCTGCAAAAAAAAAGGAGAAGCCTGGTTAAAAAGGGGTGCAATACGAGGACTTCCCAGGAGGTCACCCATCCTAGTACTACTCTTGCCCAAGCACGCTTAACTGCGAAGTTCTGATGGGATCCGATGCACTGGTGCTGGTATAGTCACACCCGTAGTAATACGGTCTCAAATTCTACTTAAGTAGACTACGGTGGAGAGGTGATTTGAGCGCTTCTTCATTCCGGCGCACTGTAGGGGACCGAACATGAGTTTTTCAGACGTGCAAGCCCAGCCGATGGGCCTACGGCACATCGGCACCTCCTCTGGCACTAAAAAAGCTTTTCGGAATGGGGTCATAGTGCCGAATCAGAATCATGGGAGGAAAGTTATTACAATTCCAGCGCTGCCCCATCCAGGGACCCGCCGGTCGCCTTCACGGGTCCCACGATGTGGATTTCTTCGCTCGAGGCGCAACGGGCGATGATCGCCACGGGTTCGTAGGCCGTGGTAAAGCGCTGCAAAAAAAAAGGAGAAGCCTGGTTAAAAAAGAGGTGCAACACGAGGACTTCCCAGGAGGTCACCCATCCTAGTACTACTCTCGCCCAAGCATGCTTTACTGTGCACTTCTGATGGGATCCGGTGCACTGGTGCTGGTATGGTCGCACCCGTAGTAATACGGTCTCAAATTCTACTTAAGTAGACTACGGTGGAGAGGTTATTTGGGCGCTTCTTCATTTCGACGCACCGTAGGGGACCGAACATGAGTTTTTCGGACATGGAAGCCCGGCCGATGGGCCTAGAACACATCAGCGACTCCTCCGACTCTGAAAAAGCTTTCCGGAATGGGGTCATAGTACCGAATCGGAATCCTGGGCGAAAAGTTATTTCAATTCCCGTACAGCCCCATCGAGGGACCCACCGGTCGCCTTCACGGGTCCCACAATGCGGATTTCTTCGTTCGAGGCGCGACGGGCGATGATCGCCACTGGTTCGTAGGCCGTGCCGAAGCACTGCAAAAAAAAAGGAGAAGCCTGGTTAAAAAGGGGTGCAACTCGAGGACTTCCTAGGAGGTCGCCCATCCTAGTACTACTCTCGCCCAAGCACTCTTAACTGCGGAGTCCTGATGGGATCCGGTGCACTGGTGCTGGTATGGTCGCACCCGTAGTAATACGGTCTCAAATTCTACTTAAGTAGACTACGGTGGAGAGGTGATTTGGGCGCTTCTTCATTTCGGCACACCGTAGGGGACCGTACATGAGTTTTTCGGACATGCAAGGTCGGTCGATGGGCCTACAAAACATCGGCGCCTCCTCCGGCTCTGAAAAAGCTTTCCGGAATGGGGTCATAGTGTCGAATCAGAATCCTGGGCGAAAAGTTATTTCAATTCCCGCGCGGCCCCGTCGAGGGACCTTTCGGTCGCCTTCACGGGTCCCACAATACGGATTTCTTCGCTCGAGGCGCGACGGGCGATGATCGCCACGGGTTCGTTGGCCGAGATGAAGCGCTGCAAAAAAAAAGGGGGAAGCCTAGTTAAAAAGGGGTGCAACACGAGGACTTCCCAGAAGGTCGCCCATCCTAGTACTACTCTCGCCCAAGCACGCTTAACTGCGGAGTCCTGATGGGATCCGGTGCACTGGTGCTGGTATGGTCGCACCCGTAGTAATACGGTCTCAAATTCTACTTAAGTAGACTACGGTGGAGAAGTGATTTTGGCGCTTCTTCATTCCGGAGCACCGTAGGGGACCGAACATTAGTTTTTCGGACATGCAAGCCCGGCCGATGGGCCTACAACACATCGGCGCCTCCTCCGGCTCTGAAAACGCTTTCCGGAATGGGGTTATAGTGCCGAATCGGAATCTTAGGCGGAAAGATATTTCAATTCCCGCGCGGCCCCGTCGAGGGACCTGCCGGTCGCCTTCACGGGTCCCACAATGCGGATTTCTTTGCTCGAGGCGCGACGGACGATGATCGCCACAGGTTCGAAGGCCGTGCTGAAGCGCTGCAAAAAAAAAGGAGAAGCCTGGTTAAAAAGGGGTGCAACACGAGGACTTCCCAGGAGGTCACCCATCCAAGTACTACTCTCGCCCAAGCACGCTTAACTGCGGAGTTCTGATGGGATCCGGTGCACTGGTGCTGGTATAGTCGCACCCGTAGTAATAAGATCTCAAATTCTACTTAAGTAGACTACGGTGGAGAGGTGATTTGAGCGCTTCTTCATTCTGGCGCACTGTAGGGGACCGAACATGAGTTTTTCAGACGTGCAAGCCCTGCCGATGGGCCTACGGCACATCGGCACCTCCTCCGGCTCTAAAAAAGCTTTTCGGAATGGGGTCATAGTGCCGAATCGGAATCCTCGGCGAAAAGTTATTACAATTCCCGCGCGGCCCCATTGAGGGACTCGCCGGTCGCCTTCACGGGTCCCACGATGCTGATTTTTTTGCTCAAGGCGCGACGGGCAATGATCGCCACGGGTTCGTAGGCCGTGTTGAAGCGCTGAAAAAAAAAGGAGAAGTCTGGTTAAAAAAGGGGTGCAACACGAGGACTTCCCAGGAGGTTACCCATCCTAGTATTACTCTCGCCCAAGCACGATTAACTGTGGAGTCCTTATGGGATCCGGTGCACTGGTGCTGGTATGGTCGCACCCGTAGTAATATGGTCTCAAATTCTACTTAAGTAGACTACGGTGGAGAGGTAATTTGGGCGTTCTTCATTCCGGCGCACCGTAGGAGACCGAACATGAGTTTTTCGGACATGCAAGCCCGGCCGATGGGCCTACACAGTGGCGGAGCCAGAAAAATTTTGTGGAGGGGGCCTAAATTTTTTTTTTTTTAATTTCCCTCAACTTTTTTCATCCGGGCTTGGGACCGGCATTGGCAGTTTTAAAAATTTTTATTTAAAACATAAACTACTAAATAAAAGATAAAATACACTTACAATTTATAGCGTCTATTCTTTATATTTTGAAAAAGCTGAATAATAACATCATTGTCAATATAATCTAAAATTTCTTTTTCAATATAAGCGATTAAAGCATCGTTCATCCACTGATCTCCAATTCGATTGCGTAGTCGATTTTTTATGATAGCCATTGCAGAAAATGCTCTTTCAACTCCTGCTGTTGCATTGGGTAGTACCAATGCCAGCTTCAATAGCCTAAAAACAAGGGGATATAATATTTCCTTCCTGCTTTGAACCATTTTTTCAGCAAGACTTCCTATATCTTTCAACAATGAAAATTGAACATCAAACTGCATATCCATAATGTAAGTTTCTAGCTGATCATCGAGAATCATCAAATCTGAAGTACTGAAATCATTTGGATATAAGTTTGCCATTCTAATTAACTTCTCTTTGTTGAATGCACAGAACAAATTAGATGGGTTCAAACAAGCAATACACAAAAGTAATTCAGTATTAGCCTCTGTGAATCTATTATTCAACTCTTGAAGTTGCATATCAAGTACTGTATAAAATATATCAACTCGGTAATGATGTAGATTACTCATTTCTTGAAGTCCACGTCGCGGTCGTCCACGAGCAACCCATTTGTCGTTTAGATTTGGAATGTTGATTTTGTGTTCAACACAAAATAAAGACACCTTTTTAATGAAGTCATCCCATTTGTTATCCCTCATATCTTGCAATCTAATTTTTGATATTTTAACTAAAGACATGGCATTCATAATGTCCTGATCTTTTCTTTGCAAAGCTTCTGATAGTGCTGCAGTGATTCCAAGTATGTCTTTCATTAAGTGCAGACAGAAAGAGAAGTCAAAAGATTGCATGGAATCTAATAATGCAAAAGCCTCACCTCTCTGTTCTGAGCTGATGCCATCCTCCAAAACTATTTCAAGCACATTCATAACTGAGGAGAACATCATAATCAATCTAATCAGTGACTCATAATGAGAACCCCATCTTGTTTCACCAGCACGCCTTAAAGATATTTCTTGATTTAATCCTCTTCCAGTAAAAACCTCACCGTTTTGTAATGCAGTTAACGTCATCTCACATTGTTTTTCTCTAAGTTGATCACGACGTTTGCATGAAACACCAACAATATTCATCACATTTGAAATAATAGTAAACAACAATGCAATCTGAACATGATTTTTTGCAACTGTTACTAAGGATAACTGAAGCTGGTGTGCGAAGCAGTGAATGTAATGTGCTGATTTATTGTCATTCAGAAAAAGTGCTTTTAGGCCATTAAATTCTCCTCTCATATTGCTTGCTCCATCATATCCTTGACCACGAATTTTTGAGTGTGACAAATAATAATTAGAGAGGACTTGCTCAACTCCTTCTTTGAGATGTCTAGCTGACGTTTCCGGAACATGCACAATACCCAAGAAACGTTCAATAATTATGCCTTTCTCATTCACATATCGCATAACGACAGCCATTTGTTCTTTCCCAGATATATCACGAGCTTCATCAATGAGAATAGAGAAGAAACTATCACCAATTTCATCTTTTATGTAGTCTGTAATTGCAATAGAAAAGGCTCTACAAATATCTTTCTGAATATCAGGGGCAGTTAACTTCAAATTCTCAGGAGCATTCTTTAGTACAACATTATTTATATCTTCATTATGCTTTGCTAAAAATTCAAGTAGTTCAAGAAAATTGCCTTGATTTCTGGAGTTAAAACTCTCATTATGCCCCCGAAAAGCCAATCCTTGTCTTAGAAGGAATTTCACACAATCAACAGAAGAATTTAGTCGGATACGATATGCATTTGTAACTCGATCAGACTGCAGCTGTAAGGCAAACTTAATATGTTGATCTTGTTCCATTAAAGCCTCACAATTTAACCTTGCATTATTATGAGCACTGCTAGGTCCTCCTATATGAAGATCAAATCTATCAGGTTTTTTCCAATTCGAGAATCCATTTCTCCGAAATGCCTCATCATCTTCTTTTCCTCTTCCTTCTACCCCAAAAAGATAGCAATACAAACAGTATGCTTTATCCTTCTGAATACTATACTCTAACCAACTGGAGTATCTATCAAACCATCTTGGATTGAAACGTCTATCTTTGAACCCAAACTTAGTTTTAGGAAAGTCATGATTGCGAGGCTGACAAGGACCTTTTTGTAAATATGTTCTTCGAACTTGATCACGAATGTCAAAACTAAAATCAGAAATAGGTATACGCAATCCAGGATCTGATTGAAGATTCTCTACATCTGGTTCACTGCTTTTTGATGATTCACCATTTGTTCGATTTCTTTTTTTATTTTGTTCATCATCATTGTTTCTTGAATCCTCTATTGACGTTGATACACAAGATTGTGAGGCCTTCTTAAAATATTTTTCCATAGTCTTCGATAGAAGTCAAATTACCTAAAAGTTGACTCCAAAGTTTCAATTAAAACAAAATACAAAGCCTTCCAAGTTCCAAACTCCACTAAAATTAAATTAATATCAATCTTATCCAACAGAACAAAAATAACTACAAAGCTATTTGTCAAAAACTAACTGTAGGTCGATCAATTTTCTTAGAATACAATAAACCCTAATCCACAGAATTGAAATATTGCTGAAAGAAGAAATGGAAATCTCCAACTATACTGCAAAGCTAATGAACTTGATGCATAACAACTGAAAACAACAAAGACAAAGAGAATCCAAATAAATGCAATAACAGATCTTACCTTCTAGAATCCGAATAAATGAAATAACTCGAAGAAGGAAGAAAGGAACCACACAGCTGGAAGCCTGGAATGCCCGGAAGACTCAGCCGCTGCGACTCCGTCGATCGCGAAAACCACACTGCGACTGTTCACTGCCTCGATCGCGAAAACCACACTGCAATGGACTGGCAAATGACAGACGCAGCTTAGTGAAGCCGATTGAGCAGGATGAGAGGGAGAGTTCGACTGTGAGGAGGTCGGGTGAGGCTCTCTGCGATCAGGAGAGATGGATCTGGAAGGGGCTTGAACTAGGGATGAACGGATGGAGCTTGGAGGCGTTTGGATCAAGGAAAGATCGGGGAGGAGCGAGGGGCTTAGCCGCTTAGGCCTCTTCTTCGTGTGACGACGAGACCAAGGGAGCTGGGAGGAGTTCTTCGTTCCATCATCTCAATCGCTTGGAAGACGCTGCGACTGCCGTTCCGAACTACCGTCGTCGCGCGAGAGCTTCTGAGCGATCTATTAGGGCAAGCAAAATAGCTAACGTCTGAACCGGCACTTGAATAGACCGAATTTATTGGTACTCAAAATTTTTTTTTTATTTTGGCGGAGGGGGCACGTGCCCCGCGGGACCCCGCCTCCCTCCGCCGCTGGGCCTACAACACATCGGCGACTCCTCCGGCTCTGAAAAAGCTTTCTGGAATGGGGTCATAGTGCCGAATCAAAATCCTCGGCGGAAAGTTATTACAATTCCCGCGTGGCCCCATCGACGGACCCGCCGGTCCCCTTCACGGGTCCCACGATGCGGATTTCTTCGCTCAAGGCGCGACGGGCAATGATTGCCACGGGTTCGTAGGCCGTGCAGAAGCGCTGAAAAAAAAGGAGAAGCCTGGTTAAAAAAGGGGTGCAACACGAGGACTTCCCAGGAGGTCACCCATCCTAGTATTACTCTCGCCCAAGCACGCTTAACTGCGGAGTTCTGATGGGATCCGGTGCACTGGTGCTGGTATGGTCGCACCCGTAGTAATATGGTCTCAAATTCTACTTAAGTAGACTACGGTGGAGAGGTGATTTGGGCGCTTCTTCATTCCGGCGCACCGTAGGAGATCGAACATGAGTTTTTCGGACATGCAAGCCCGGCCGATTGGCCTACAACACATCGGCGACTCCTCTGGCTCTGAAAAAGCTTTCTGGAATGGGGTCATAGTGCCGAATCAAAATCCTCAGCAGAAAGTTATTACAATTCCCGCGCGGCCCCGTCGAGGGACCCGCCGGTCGCCTTCACGGGTCCCACGATGCGGATTTCTTCGCTCGAGGCGCGACGGGCAATGATTGCCACGGGTTCGTAGGCCATGCAGAAGCGATGAAAAAAAAGGAGAAGCCTGGTTAAAAAAGGAGTGCAACACGAGGACTTCCCAGGAGGTCACCCATCCTAGTATTACTCTCGCCCAAGCACGCTTAACTGCGGAGTTTTGATGGGATTCGGTGCACTGGTGCTGGTATGGTCGCACCCGTAGTAATATGGTCTCAAATTCTACTTAAGTAGACTACGGTGGAGAGGTGATTTGGGCGCTTCTTCATTCTGGCGCACCGTAGGAGATCGAACATGAGTTTTTCGGACATGCAAGCCCGGCCGATTGGCCTACAACACATCGGCGACTCCTCCGGCTCTGAAAAAGCTTTCCGGAATGGGGTCATAGTGCCGAATCGGAATCCTGGGTGGAAAGTTATTTCAATTCCCGCGCTGCCCCATTGAGGGACCCGCCGGTCGCCTTCATGGGTCCCACGATGCGAATTTTTTCGCTCGAGGTGTGACAGGCGATGATCGCCACAGGTTCGTAGGCCGTGCTAAAGCGCTGCAAAAAAAAAGGAGGAGCCTGGTTAAAAAAGGGGTGCAACACGAGGACTTCCCAGAAGGTCACCCATCCTAGTACTACTCTCGCCCAAGCACGCTTAACTGCGGAGTTCTGATGGGATCCGGTGCATTGGTGCTGGTATGGTCGCACCCGTAGTAATACGGTCTCAAATTCTACTTAAGTAGACTACGGTGGAGAGGTGATTTGGGCTCTTCTTCATTCCGGCGCACCGTAGGGGACTGAACATGAGTTTTTCGGACATGCAAGCCCGGCCGATGGGCCTACGGCGCATCGGCGCGACCTCCGGCTCTGAAAATACGTTTCGAAATGGGGTCATAGTGCCAAATCGGAATCCTGGGTGGAAAGTTATTACAATTCCCACGCGGCCCCGTCGAGGGACCCGCCGGTCGCCTTCGCGGGTACCACGATGCAGATTTCTTCGCTCGAGGCGCGACGGGCGATGATCACCATGGGTTCTTAGGCCGTGTTGAAGCGCTGCAAAAAAAAGGAGAAGCCTGGTTAAAAAGGGGTACAACACGAGGACTTCCCAGAGGTCACCCATCCTAGTACTACTCTCGCCCAAGCACGCTTAACTGCGGAGTTCTGATGGGATCCGGTGCACTAGTGCTGGTGTGGTCGCACCCGTAGTAATACGGTCTTGAATTCTACTTAAGTAGACTACAGTGGAGAGGTGATTTTGGCGATTCTTCATTCCGGCGCACCGTAGGGGACCGAACATGAGTTTTTCGGACGTGCAAGCCCGGCCGATGGGCCTACGGCGCATCGGCACCTCCTCCGGCTCTTAAAAAGTTTTTCGGAATGGGGTCATAGTGCCGAATCAGAATCCTGGGCGGAAAGTTATTTCAATTCCCGCGCGGCTCCATCGAGGGACCCGCCGGTCGCCTTCACGGGTCCCACGTTGCGGATTTCTTTGCTCGAGGTGCGACGGGCGATGATCGCCACGGGTTCGTAGGCCATGCTGAAGCGCTGCAAAAAAAAGGAGAAGCCTTGTTAAAAAAGGGGTGCAACACGAGGACTTCCAGGGAGGTCACCCATCCTAATACTACTCTCGCCAGAGCAAGCTTAACTACGGAGTTCTGATGGGATCCGGTGCACTGGTGCTGGTATGGTTGCACCCGTAGTAATATGGTCTCAAATTCTACTAAATTAGACTACAGTGGAGAGGTGATTTGGGCGCTTCTTCATTCTGGCGCACCGTAGGGGACCGAACATGAGTTTTTCGACGTGCAAGCCCGGCCGATGGGCCTACAACACATCGGCGCCTCCTCCGGCTCTGAAAAAGTTTTCCGGAATGGGGTCATAAGGCCGAATCAGAATCCTGGGCGGAAAGTTATTTCAATTCCCGCGCGGCCCCATCGAGGGACCCGCCGGTCACCTTCACAGGTCCCACGTTGCAGATTTCTTCGCTCGAGGTGCGACGGGCGATGATCGCCACAGGTTCGTAGGCCGTGCTTGTTGACCTCATTTTTGTATGAGCTCAGTAGGACCAATCCAGACCTTAGGATCTTTCCAATCCTTAGGATCAATCTTAACCCCAGGATCAATATGATCTTAGATCAATCCAAACTTTAAGATCAATCCAAATTCAAATCAATCATGACCCCAGATCAATATGATTTAAGACAAATTTAGATTCTAGGATTCTCCTAGACTTCAGACCCTAGGATCTATTCTAGACCCTAGGATTCTACCTGACTCTAGATCCTAAAATCCTTCTAGATCTTGAATCCTAGGATTCCTAGATCTTAGGATCCTTCTAGATTATAGGATTCTTCTAGACTCCAGATCTTAGGATTTCCCTAGGACTTCTAGATTATAGGATCTTCCCAGACTCCAGTCCCTAGGATCTATTCTAGACCCTAGGATTCCCTTAAGCTGATTTGGACCCTAGGACCTATTCTAAACCCTAGGATTCCTCTAGATCAATCCAAGCTTCAATTCAATCTAAACTTAATTCAAATCCTATCATTCAAGCTCAAAATCCAATTCAAAACAAGATTTCCAGATTCAAATCCAAGGCCAAAGGTCTAAGTCCTGAAAGCCTTTTCCAGCAAATCTTTAAACATTTCAAAACCCTATCAAATGACCTCTGATTCAAGATCTGTCAGTTCCACACTGATGTGACATGTCTCTAGAGGTAACCCTCCAAATTTGAGCTCATTCTAAGATCTCTAACCCCAGAAACTGAATTGAAATCCAAAGGCTGTAAAACCTTCAAATATTTACAGTCTATGCCACTAGACCTACCACCCAGTGGGTTTTGACCCTGGAGCTTTCTCCAAAGCCTCCAATTACCTCTAGACCCTTGATTATGACCCATTGAGCATTAAACTGCATTTTGTTGGACTCAATTCGACCCCTAGTTGACCAGGGGTCAAAATGACTAAAATGCCCCTATGGGGTGTGAATAGTCACTTTGATCAAATGACCTCCAAATCAAATGCAGTCACTTCCAGCAAGTTTCAAATGTCAAACCAAACCCATTGAACCCAGAACCAGCCCCTGGGTCAACCTGACTGACCAAGTCAACCTAGTTGACCTAGAAGGCCCCTTTAGGGTCAAAACAGGTCATTTTGACCAAATGACCTCCTCTGACCTTGGGACCACCTCCATTGGTATCCAAATGTCATTTCAAATCTGTTGAACCCATTTCCAGACCCTGGACCCACCTGGTTGACCAAGTCAACTAGGGTTGACCTAAAAGCCAATTAAGGGCCCAAATAGGTCATTTTGATCAAATGACCTCTCCAGACCTTGAGACCACCACCAGTAGACTCAGAATATTATTCTGAACTGGTTGGACCCAATCCTTGACCCTGGGTCAACCTGGTTGACCAAGTCAACCTAGTTGACCCATTAGGCCCATTAAGGGCCTAAACAGGTTATTTGACCTAGATGACCCATTTAAACCCTGAAACCACCTCCACTAGACCCCATTCATCATTTCAAACCATTCTAGTTCAAACCCTAACCCTGGGTCAACTTGGTTGACCAAGTCAACCCAGTTGACCTGTTAAGCCCATTAAGGGTTTAAATAGGTGATTTGACCCAAATGACCTATTCAAACCCTCAAACCACTTCTACCAGACTCCATTTACTATTTGAAATTGATTCAGTCCAGACCCTGGCCTTGGATCAACCTGGTTGACCAGGTCAACCCAGGTTGACCAATTTAGATCTTTAAGCCATTTAAACCCAATCAAGCTCCAGATCGATTTCAAACCCATTCAAACTTCTTTGATCACATTCCCCAATGATTTGGATTTGACTGGACCCATTGACCCAGTCAACAGTTGACCTAGTCAACTGAGTCCAAATCTAGTCAAACTTGACTCATTCAACTCCAAATCAACTCAACCATCCAACTCAAGTTCTCTAAATCTCTAAGCCCTCAAGCTCATATCAATAAACAATCCAAGCATATCTAAACAAATTTGAAGTCAAATCACTTTAGGTCTTGACTTGGTCAAACCCATTTAACCTATGATCCTTAAATAACATGAGATCATTTTAAGCCATTTGAATCTTATCAAATATCCAAGCTTCATTACACCTTTAAAACTAATCCACTTTATGATTGAAATATATCCAAGCCATGGGTTAGGTGAATCCAAGTGGATTTGACCAAGTCAACTCACTTGAACTTGGTCAAATCCCACCATACATTCAATCATTTCCCTTAAACCTCCTTAAATCAATTCTACCAGCAAGTCATGTTCTCCCTCATGACACATCAGCTCCCCTTGACCCATTGACTAGTCAACATAGTCAACTCAAGGGTCTAAAGCTCTCCAAAATGCCAAATCCCATTTCTAACCCCCTAGCCTTTGGTCTAAGAGGGTGTATGAGTACTGTTTAGGGTTTAAAGCTCTCCCTAAACCTCTTAAGCCTGGTCCAACCCCAGGTTTAGCCAGAAATGGAAAGAAATGGTCCCTCCTCTCTTTTGAAGCCACCAATGGGCATGAAGCCATCCCAGCCCGTACCTCCTGCTACTCAACGGCCTGGGACACCTGTCCAGCATCCAAGGGAGGCCTCTGATGCATCAAGACCGTCCCTTTAAGCTCTGGTTATTTGAATAGGAGAAAAACCATTTTGAGCCTCATTAAAAAACCCTACACTCTCTCACTATCCAAGCTCCTCCATACTTGGCTTCCAATCTCCCTGAGCTCTAGACTTCTCTACTTTCGATCCCCAACTAAGCTCCACCGTTAAAACCTCGCCGGCGACGAATCTTCCGGCGGACCTAGCTCAAATCCGTCCAAACAACCATCCCACTCGATCCAGACGTCGTGAGCTCGAGGTGTCTACATAAAAAACTTGCGTGGACAATCTACAAGTTCAGAGAATCCAAAAAACCCGAAATCCATCGGTAAAATCTCTCGAAAACTCAAACCCTAGCTAGGCACACTTAGGTCAAATTAGCTTTTCGAAAAGCATTTTTAAAGCCATGAAATTTGCTCCACATTATTTCTATTCATGAGTACAATATGTGTTTAAAATTGCATTCGATTTCATGTATTGGATCGAACGAACGAGCCATTTTACTCGTTCTAGGGCCAATCCGGAGCCTCTCTACGCATGCATGGCATCCGGACCGTTGATCTTACGATCAACGGTCTGGATTATGCTGATCCGTGGCTCGTCCAGGCGTGTATCAGCGGGGGGGGGGGGGGGGGGGGGGGGGGGGTTCCTATTTGGTTCGGCTTGATCTCAGCCTTCCATTCGATACGGTGAGATTGAATTCCCACCGTTGGATCTCTCTTAGCTGAGATCTCACGGCGGGATCAGATCTCTGCCGTTGGATGGAATCAAGGCAGATCCGACGGCTGTCTCCCATCCGCTGATGTGGTTAAGTGAGTAACCACGCGCTGACGCGTGGTTCTCCCGCCGACTGACGCGTGGAAGGACCCGGAATGCCGCCGCCGCGCTGTTTGCGCTGGCCGAATCGCTGTGTGCCGCGTGTCCTCCTGCTGCCGCCTCCACGGTTTCTCTGAGCGAATCAGAAGCCACCGCGTGGACATCCCGCCGCCAGGGACTGATTTAACATATTTTAATTGATTTTAAATATATTTTAAACCTTAAGAACTTCAAAAAAATGCTATAAATCAAATATAAACCCAAAAAATCAATATAATATATCAAATTGCTTGGATTCTCAAGACCTTTAATTTAAAATTAAAATTATTTTAAACTGTTTTCTGTATTTTAAGTAATTTTGAATATTGTTTATTTGGCTATTTTAAATATTAATTAATTAAAGTAAATAAATTTAATTTCTTAATTTTAAAATAAACCTATTTTAAAATTATTCTAAATCAGTTAATATATTTTAAATATTTAAACCTTAATAATTAATTTAAATTCATAATATTTCTATTTTAAGTATTTTAAATAGTTCCAATATTTTAAATACTTAATTAATATTATATTAAATATTATATTAAGCCTTTTTAAAATTAAATTTTATTTTCAAAAATATTTCCAATTAAATCAGAGGTCCTCTCAATAATTTTAAAATTAATTTGATTATATTTTTAAATTATTTTAATTTCAAAAGTAATTTATATATATATATATATATGTTAATATATGTCTATATATAGTTCAAAGCTATTTCAAAAATTATATTTACTTAAATCTTTAATTTGAGAGGTCCATTGGAATTTCAAATATAGATTAAACTTGGTTGAATAGAATTAATGTGGATGATTAGTGAACAATCATATTTTGGTTAATCTCTAATCTTGTTTCTAATTACATACGTTATGTTAATCCATGTATGCTTAAGGACATACACACACCACTTAGTTTAAGACTTTCTTAGATTTAGGTTTGATTATTTAATGTGTATATATCATGTATATGTTATGTTGAGGGTTAGAGACTTTGATTTGAACCCAATTAACCTAGTGTCATTAAGGACAACAATTAATGACTCATTTAGAAAATTTAGAAAAATTCTAATAATTAGGATACAATTCCAATTGACTTGAAATTTTGAACATTTGAATATAGAGATATTCTCAGCCTTAAGAAAAATTCCCACTGACTTTTGAAATCATTAAGCCCCTTAATTAGCTTAATGAAGTTTAAACATTAATTAAGCCATTAAATCTTCCAGAAATTATAATAAATCAAGTTTAAATCTAAAAATTATATTTAATATCTCAAACTGACCAGAATTGAACCCTTAACCAATGAAAAATAAAAGCTCTCTTGACTAGACTTCAAAATTAAGTTTAATTTAAGTTTAATTGAAATTCAATATTTAATTAATTTAATTAATTAAAAATAATTAAAAATTTCAAAAATTTCTCAAACACTTGGAAATCACTCCTTAGGTCATTCCTGACCTTTGGAGTTGATTTCAAGAAGTTTGGAGGTCATTTGGATTCAAATCACAAAAAGGGCCTTTAATTAAATAATTTTAAAAATTCAATAATTGTCAAAACTTCAAAAATTCATAACTAATTCAAATAAACTCCAAATTGAGCAAACTTAAAGGCATACAACTCATATTTAGCTCTAATATTTGTTAAAAATGCTAAGTTTCCAGAAATCAAACAGATTTGAAAAAGTCAACTTTTGGTCAAACTTAGTTCAAATCAAGTCAAAACTTCAAACCTTCATAATAAAATGTAGAAAAATCCAATTTCAGCGTACTTACTGTCTAACTGATCGTATTAAGGCCTAGTATTTTAATAAAATATTAAATTTCCAGAAAACCCTTTAAATTAAAAAGTAAATTTTTTTAACCCCTTAATTAAATCATTAAAATAATCAAAAATTCCAAAAATTCAATAAATCATTCAAAATTCCAGGAAATATTAATTTGAACTTAAAACCAGCAACCAACTAATTCTAATTAAAATTAATCAACCTTTAAACCTTAATCAAACTCGAATCATTTAATTATATCGGGTACCACTAGGTAACCCAGGCCTACGAGACTATTAAATTAGCCCCAAGGAAGGTGAAATAAACTTCACGGCCTCGGTGTGAAACAAAGGTGGTATCCAACAAACAATTAAAATCAAATTTAAAATCAATTTTAAGTCATTAATATTTAAATTCGAATTAAATCTTCTCTTGAGCCTTCAACCAACTTGAACCTCAAACAACTTTAATCAAATGCCTATCTAGGACATATCAAAACCACATAGCCTCCTACACACACTTTAGATGGTTTGCTAGGACAACCAACTCTAGTCTTAGGCTAGGCCGGTGTTTACTTTTCTGCTGTGTGCCGGATTTTCGAGCTTTTACTGCATGCTGTTTGCTAGTAGTAGAATTGATGTGTTTATTTACTTATTTACTACACTCTGTGATGTGATTGATTGTACGATTAGATCTACCCCTAAGCTAGGGACGATTTGTACTAATTCAATCTTATGCAGGTGGCCATGCTCATACAGGGCATAAATTAAAGGGGGCAAAAATCATAAATATTGAATTGCACAGGTGCTCCAGAATGCTTAAGTCCCCCTTTAAATCAAAAAGAGCATGGCCAAGCGTGGCTGTGATTGAGTATTTTAAATTTCAATATATTAACTGCTTGGGATGTCAAATATAAACTGCTGATTATTAGGATAACTCTGCAGGTTGTTGAGTCTAAATTTTTAATTTCAGTTTGATGTAATTTGATTTAAATTGAGTTGTAATGTTTAAAGTGATTTGAGATTGAGATACTTAAACATCCAATTTGGAATCCAAAGAGGAAGGAACATCCCTTAGGGGAGAGTTCCTATCCATTTGGAGATCCAAATTAGGATGAAGTTCAAGTATCCAAAGAGAAAAGATAACACCTCTATTCAGGGGGAGTTTCTTTTCATTTGGATATCCAGACCCGACGATCCAAGGAGTTCTAAGGAGACGAAGAAGTGAAGAACGATAAGAATCTCAAATCTCAAAGTCACTTGAGTCTTAGGAGTAGAATCCGGGTTGTAGTCAGTGGTACCCGACCACTTTACTTTACTGCAGACCCTGGGTTGTATTATTAAGGGCACTTGCCTATGGACTTTTAGTTTGAGTATTTATTTAATTAATTTAATTGAATGTTGATTTGATTACCTGATGTTGATTACGATTAAGGACTTGCATGCTTTTAGTAGTTTTTTTTTTGCGCTTATTACATGTCGTATTTGATTTAGCCTGGAACTCGATCGGAGGCTCGTGAGGGTACGGTCATTAACCTTTTCTACTTAAACAAAATTAAAATATTTAAGCTCAGATAGAAACTCTAACGCTCTTAAGAAGTAAGCCCGGACTCACCGGGAGTTTTTCATGCATACATATTGACTTTTCTCATCCGTGTTAGGCACCTCCCCGCCTGCGGGTTCTGGCAGACCACCTGACCTATTAGGGTGCAGTTCTGTCCAAGGGGATGTTGTGCAATCTCTAGGATAAAATCTATTTTTAAGCCTGATTTTAAAACTGCTACATTTTGATTTAAGCATTTCATCGAGTCAACTAGCATGCATTGCATTAGTAACAAATAAAAAATCGAGTCTAAATCTTTAATTGCATTTTTAGCTTAAGCATTTAACCCAACATATGTTAAGGGGTCAATTAGGATCTACTCTAGATGTCGACCCCAATTCTTTAAACCAATCTTAATCAATGTCCTTAACCACTCTACATTTAAAGACTTTGACTCATGGTTTTAAAAGCGTTTAGGTGGTTTAGCTGGCTCCCTAATCCAGACCGGGGTAAGTCCAGATTGCACTGCATTAGCTAAGTTCTGGGTCACTGATTCTCAGTACCCATTTTAGACTTAGGTTCTGAGGCAAATGTTCAATCTTAAGACCTCAATCTTCCGGGAATCTAATTCCCACTTTCTAATAAAATTGATCACTTAAACATTAAATCTTTTTCAATCCAATTCAAGCCCAACACTTAGGATAGGTTGGGGTGTTTCTGAAGCAATTCAGAATCTTAAGACACCTCCTACTCTTCTTCCTTTGACTCCAGAAAGAACTGCTCAACCTTAAACCAATCCCTGTTGAATTTTCAGTCCCTTAACCTTCTTTGATATCAATCTTTGAATTCTTAAATGAAATTCGTATCGCTATTTTAATCGAGAGTATTCGTAGGAAATGTTCTGGTTTCCTACGATGTAATTAACTACGAGGGCTTGCGCTCGTAGGAGATTTAGAAACCCAGACCTGATTTCAAAATCAAGCTTTTTTTTAAAATTTCAATTAATTATCTTTGGGAAATTCAAAACACAACGATCATTATCGTCATTTTCAAATGATCGATAATAGACGATATCCCCTTTCCTTGGAAAGATATATCATACTATTATCGTGATCTTGATTATGAAATTAATGATCTCTTTACTAGATTATAATAGTTAAACATTGGATTTAACATCATTTTGATCTTTTGAGATCATTTATTGTTTCTCCTTGAGTTTGACTACAATAATCAGATAAATTCAAAGATTTGTAATCTGAACCTGTTAGAGAATGATATGTTCACCTTTTGAGGTGATATATCATTCATAATAAGTGTTCGATTATAAAATTTAAATTCCAGAAATTAAATATTTCCCAAAGAAAATTAAATCTTTTTCAAAATAATATATTTTTCAAACAAACAAAAAATGGCGACTCCGCTGGGGACCATCTCTCTCTCCATCTTTAATAGCGATACGAATTTTGTTGCATCGGTAGTTTTGACTACCTTTCTTCCGTTGGTCCCTCTACCCATTTCTTTCTTGGGTGAGTGTGGTCAACTCAATTAAGACATGTGAAAAGAGAGGTGAGTGTAGGAAACCTCCCTCCAAGTCTGGCTTTGATATTTCGCCTCCAAGTTCATTGGTAGAGCGAAAGAGTCAAGCTGAGCTTTTCAAAGTCTTTCTGTACATGTTGCAAACTTGCATGCAAATAAATCATAGCGTGCTAAGTTTCACAATTTACAGAAGATTTCTTTAATTTCGAAGTCATAATTTCAAATGTCCAGCAAAATTCCATTGTCTTCAAATCTCGATCGATCCCTATATCCTACCATTACATACAGGATTGTAATTCCTATAATTCAATATGTGTGATAAGATATAGATTCCTCTTCCAAATTTTAATCCAAAGTTTGAAATTTTCTGGTTAATCTAACCTTCGACATTTCAATCCCGAATCACTAGTCGGAATGAAAGAGTCGGGTTAGCTTATAACATCCCCCCTGTTTTTGTAAACCGTTATGTTGAACATGCGTTCAACACTTCGAGTTTCAAAATAAGGGGAGATGCTGCCGAAATTTCAAATTTTTCAAACATCTATTTTCAAGTCATAATAATCATTGCAACTATATATTCTACGATAATGATTGTAGTTGTATATAGTTAATATACTTTCAACTTCTCCGGTTGTTTCAGTCCTTGACATTTCATTATGAATCATTCATCAGAATGAAAGAGTCAGGTTGATTTCTTAGAATCTCCCTCTTATAGGTCTGTAAACCGTTATGTTGGACATATGTTCAACACATCGAGTTTCAAAAATAAGGGGAGATGCCGCCGGATTTTCAAAAATTTTCAAATCTCTTTTCAAAACCAATCAAGTTCAAAATGCATTGCCATATATTTCTCTATAACATTTGTTATAGCTTAATATATGCAATATTTATTCAGATTTTTCGGATAAATTAATCTTTGACATTTCATTTTGAATCATTCTTTTAAAATGTAAAGAGTCAAGTGGTTTCCCCTAACTCTTCCCTAACATTTGTAAACCGTCGAGTTGAATGCAAATTCAACTCCTCGAGTTTCAAAAATAAGGGGAGATGCTGCCGGATTTCTGGGTCACTTAAATTCCCTTTCAATTCAAATTCGATTCTCATTGTTACATGTACTACTACAACATTCTCTTGTAGTATAACACGTATCATTTACAGATTCAAATTCAACCATCTAGTCTTTCTATTAAGTCACACCTCTGACATCTTATCCCTAGCCTAATCAGTGGTATATGAGAGTCGAGTCAAGACTCCCTGACTTTCTTTGATATTTTGTTAACTATTAAGTTGAAATCAAATCCGACTTATTGGTTCCAAATAGTCAAAGAAAATCTTTCAATCTTCAAAGTTTCAAACCCCCGTCAAATCCTTTCAAGTCAAATCCAAACCGTTGTTGTTACACATTCTCTACAACATTCTCTTGTAGTTGAATATATACAACAAAAATTCAAATTTTCTTCAAGTCAAAATTGATATCTATACTTTATCACTATATATCGGATTATAATTCCTATAATTCGATTTATGTGATAAAATATAAAAAAAATTTCTTGTCAAAATTCAAATTCAAAAGTTTGATTCAAGTCTTCTCTTTCAAATTTCAGACAATCAAATCTTCTCCAATGGCTGGAAAACTTCTGTTCTCCGTTGACTGAGACCTTCAAGTCGAAGAGTTAATTCATAGCAGTGCAATTCAGTTTGGAATGGGTTTCAAGACTCTGAAACTGTCTGTTAATGGTGGAACAATCATCAATCTCGCTGCTGAGGGCTAGAATGGTCCAGTAGTTGAACTAGCTGTGAGAGCTACGAGTGACCTTCCCCTAGTGTTGGAACTGGTAGCAGGTGCTACCCTTACACCTTCTGTACCCTCAGTCCGAAGTGAGGACAAGAAAATTGAAGTGAAATCTACTGTTGAGAAAGGGTCTTCTGGTTCTGCAGCACTGTTTGGCACTAAGAGTGCTAGGAAGAACTACCTGAGAAGGATAAGAAAGAAAATTACCAAGTCAAGGAAGATAGCTGAACAGAAAGCCCTGAGTTTAGTTGAGCCTGAGGCTGCTGAGGAGCTGCCTATCCCTGCCTCTTCTCCACTCCTGAAAGGGAGTCGTTTTCATCCCCTCGCAGCTACTGCAGGGGAGGAGAGAGTCACGCAGATTGCTAGCTCTCCACCTAGCCCAGTCGACTATACTATTAAGAGAACCACCAAGGAGAAGAACACTTTGAGAACTAGGATGCTAAGGAACATCATTCATACATGTGCTGCTGATACAGGTCAGACCAAAGAACAATATGTGAGACACCTGAAGGGAGTGATCTCACACAAGCTTGAGAAAGAAGTTCTGAAAGAAGAAAAATCTGAAGCAAGAAACCTGACTCCTCAGCCAGTGAGGAGAAACAAAAAGTTTGTTAAGCAACCAGTTGCCTCAGTATTAGTGGATGGATATCATTGGGTGCCTCGTCTCCCAACTTCTAAAACTGAGGAGATAGTTTTAACTGGGTCTGGCAGGAGTCACCCTCTCAGTGGTAGACCTCCAGTTCCCCCTTCAAGACTCTCAAAGTTGGCCCCTGTGATAGCCAAATCAAAAGAAATTGTCAAAGACTTACAACTAGTTGATGTTAAGGGCAAGAGGCCCATACCTTTGGATGAACCTTATGTGCCAATGAAGATAAGCAGAACTGTTGGGATTCAGATTAGAGATACACCAGTTCAGTCACCAGTTCAGGCACCAGTTCAGTTACCAGTCCAGTCACCTGTTAAGGTCCCCCGACTCCTTATTCAGGGATGTGAGGATTCTCCTCAGATTGATGTTGGAGTTCCCATAAGTCAAACTCCTTCGTCACCTGTTAGGTTAGATATCCCTCACCCTGTTGAGGATGCCACCCTCACGACTACCGACCCCGAGACAGTCGGAGGGGAGGGGGCAGAACTTGAAGATGATCAAGAGATGTTGGATCAGTTGGTGGCAGAACCTACTGCTGATGATTTGAAAATTCAAGAGGTCCTCACCCAGCTCGGAGATGAGGAATTTGAAGAGATGATTAACTATAAGGGATACCTACCAATCGATCTCGAGTCAATTGAGGGTAGACCGGTCGATGAGGTGGTACAGGAAATAAGGGACATACTTAAAGACAAGGCAATTGAAGCCTTTAATCTGGAAGTAGATGATCTGATGGAAGATGATTCAGCTGGGAACATTTATATGGTTGAGACCAGAGCATCAAATAAAGATACTGAGCCTTCAAGACACCGATCTGGTAAGGAAGAAACCTCTGCAGCGGTAGATTCAGACTCCAATGGATCAATTAAATTGAATGAGAAAGATGAATACATCAAGAGTCTGGAAAATAAAATTGAACAGATGATGCTCAGAATAGAACAAATGTAGAATCAGATGATCAAAGCACAGCAATCTCAATCCGAGCAGTTGCAACCTACAACACACATAGTGAGTGAGCACAGCAGGAAAACAGAATCAAGTCCTAGAACTCCAGAGGTTGCTCCCCCAACCTCTCCAGCCGACAAAGATATCCACCAGATGATCGAAACCCAGGTAAGGGAGGCCTTAGCCCATTCTCAAAGGACTGTATATATTCCAAAGGGTAGACCCTACCCTAAAGAATATGATTCAGTTTCTTATCCTAAAGGCTTTGTGCCACCTTCATTCAAAGTTTTTAGTGGTTTAGAAAATCCAAGACAGCACCTGGCCCACTTCCGAGCGAGCTGTTGCAATGCAGGAGGGTCAGATGCTCTACTCTTTCGCCAGTTCGTGAGTAGTCTATCCGGTATTGCTTTTGAGTGGTACGCAGATCTACCTAATGGTTCAGTGAAAATATTCACAGAGCTCGAGAGTCTATTCTTAAAGAGATTCTCAGGAGCTCAACAGCGTGTAACCGTTGGTGATCTCGTCATCGAAAAACAAAAACTGGGAGAGTCTTTGGTTGAGTACATCTTGAGATGGCGAAATCTCTCGATGAAGTGTGAACCCCAGTTGCAAGAGCAACATGCAGTGGAGATTCTTTTAAAGAACATCCACGGGCCTATTGCTTTTCTCCTAAAGGGTTTCACTATCAAAACCTTCGAAAAACTTTTGAATAAGGCTAGTAATCTACAGGAAGAGGCTTCCAAAATACCATTCCTGAAGGATTCTACTGAGGAAAAGAAAGCTAGTAAACCATTGAAGTCCTTTGAAAAGAGAACGGCAATGGTTTCAGCTGTTGATAAGGGGAAGAAACCAATGAAAGTTCAGTCCAGTAATTCTCCAACACAACAAACTCAGAAATCTCCACCTTTTCAGGTAACTTCTCAACCTACAAGAGATTCTCACCCGATTTCTTTTAAAGAGAGATTGGCTCGTACATATCCATTTAAGAGGGAGTCGGTGAGAAAGATCTTTAAAAGTCTTCAGAAGAAGCCAGATTTTCGATTGCCGGAGGCCAAGAAGTCGGAAGAGGCAAATAAGAAGGATGATCCAACTTTTTGCCCTTACCATCGCATGTTAGGCCACACAATCGAAGACTGCATCGTCTTCAAAGATTGGCTAGAAAAGAACTTCCGTCAAGGTAATATTATAATTCCAAAGGAGTACCTGGTCGATCCGGATCAGGGGTCTGTCAAATCTATCTCAGGTTTGAATTCTAACTCTTCTCTGTCCATTGAAGATGGTTGGGATATAACACTATCTCGGGCATTTAAAAAGTCGATTAATAAATCTTTTCGTCTTTCTCAACAGTTACCGACGAGAGCCAGGGACCCGATCTGGGAGGTTGACCTCGAGGCTTCGCAGGAGGACGTTGGGACAGTTTCATCTCCAGTAGTTTTAGGGACTACTGTACTGAATAAAAATGAAAAGAGTGAACTTTCTGTAGAGAGGAAATTTGTTGATGAGAGATCTGTACAAGTGGTTGATGGTGGCTCAAAACCTCTGTCACCACTGAAATTATCTGACTTTTACTTTGCCCCATCAAAGGCAAAGGGTCGAAAATTAAATAAAAAGTCTGATCCTTCTGCTTATATCTTGGTGATTAATGTTGAGGATGAAGATGTAAATGACCCTTCTATTGAAAATAATCAAGAACAAGTTGAGATCAATCAAGAAATTCAAACATTCAACTCTCCAGATTTGACTCTTCAAGAGAGAAATGAATCTGATGTTTTATCAGATAGTGAAACCCTTGAAATTAACTTTCAAGGGAGTCCTGTCGTGATAGACTTTTCAGATTCGGACTCTCGCTCAGATAACGACAATCAATCGCCTAAGGAGAGCGTAGACTCCCCTGTAGTTTGTTCTTCCGATGAAGTCGTGCAAGTGCAACTACGTGGTGGGAAGGTCTTACCCCCTAGGCTACCTCTTCAGGATAAAGGAAAACAAGTTGTTTCTGATGATCCAATTCAAATCCCTGCTCAACAATCAACTTCAATTCTTTCAAATCCACCGTGTCCCAACGTTAATGTTCCAAGTGTTGATTACAATGTCTTAGCTCACCTTAGGAAGTTGCCTGCCAAATTGAGCATTTATGATGCCCTTGTCCTTTCAAAAGAGATGAGGGAGACTCTAATTAAAGCACTTCTCGACCCAGAGATTTGCTTAGCTCAATTAGCCTCGACTTCCGAGGAAGAAGCTTTGTACTTTAAGGAAATCCCTGGTGTTACCTTCTCTGACGAAGATTTACTCCTTGGAACTGCCGACCACAATCGTCCACTTTATATCACAGTAAATGTGGGCAAGTTTAAGTTATCAAGAGTTCTAGTTGACCCGGGTGCATCGGTCAACGTGATGAACATAAAGACTCTCGCATACCTTAGAATTGATACTAGCAAGCTCTCAACTGACAAGTTAGTGCTTCGTGGGTTCAATGAAAAGGGCGAGAAGGCTTTAGGTTTAGTTACCCTTCTTCTAGAAATAGGAGAATTGAAAACTGAAGCGAAATTTCATATAATCGATTCGGCAACGTCCTTTAACGCGCTCCTAGGAAGGCCCTGGATCCACGAGTATAGGATGGTTCCTTCTACCCTACATCAATGCATCAAGTACCAATGAGATGGCATTGAGTTTGAAATTAAGGGTGATCTGCAACCGTTCTCTATTCATGAGGTCAGGATCTACGAGGATGCGGCGTATTACGTACCTAAAGGGTCCACTACTTGTTCTAAGGTAGAGATCAATGTCAAGGAGGAAAAGGCAGAAAGTCAAAGTTCAAAAGCAATTCAAAGATTGAGAAAAGAAAAAATCAAAAATCAAAAGAGACAAAACTCAAGTAGTGAAGACGACGTCGAGCGTGTGATCTTCAGGCCTCCAAACATTATACCTCAAAGAGGTGGGAGGATGGCCAAAAGAGCACGCGGTCGAGGTCGCCCTTCAATTGAAAAAAGAAATTCCCCGATCTACGTCGAACTTGAAACAAGTTCTGATGAAGATTCAAGAAAAAGGGGTGCCAGATTTGCTTTTGACTATACAAAAATCAATCCTCCTTCAAAGTTTGATCTTACTTTAGAATCGGATAGCGACCAGGAGGATACAAAATTAAATATTCAAAGTGACGAGCCTGAATTGAGTTTGTATGAAAAGCTTAATAGAACGGTTGAATCCTTAACCTTAACCCCACTGTCTGCTGACAGGGTCTCAGGGTTAGTAATTAAGGATGCTCCGAATTTAGATGGAGAAGTAAGGAAAGCCAAGAAGTTCTTCCCTGGCTCTTCCTCCTCAAGGAATGAAGATGATGTAATCCTTGAAGAGGCAAATTTCAATGAATTAATGGAATTACCTTTTGGCTACTTCCCTGCTGGTGTTAAGTCTCTTATTTCTAAAGGTTTTGTTCCGAGTCAATGGACTAAAGGTCAGGCTAGATACCACGAAAGTCTTTGGAATTCAAAATTTAATAAACATTGGACCAGTGGTATTGGCTTTAGTACCGTTAGATCATTTGACGATGACGAATTTTGTCTAATGATAACTAGTCGTCCTGAGTTTAAAAATGTCCCTACTGAAGTCATTGATTCGTTCGATGGACTTTGTTTGGAGACTTTTGATGATTCTGACGAACTTCAGGTTCGGGATGCACCCCCTGAATTCGAAGAAGAAATTAAATCAACAGTCGATGAACTTAAAGAAATCAACCTTGGAACAGAGGATGACCCTCGCCCCACTTTCATAAGTTCTTTGTCGAGTGAGGATGAGTCTAAGGATCTAATTCAACTTCTATCCGAGTTTAAAGATTGCTTCGCCTGGACATACGACGAAATGCCGGGGTTGTCCGCTGACGTAGCAGTCCATAAACTTGGAATCCGGCATGATGCCATTCCTGTCAAGCAAGCTCCACGACGTATGCGTCTGGAGATCGAACAACAAGTCGTTTCTGAAGTCAAGAAGTTGGCAGAGGCCAGATTTATTCGAGAAGAACAATATCCTTCTTGGGTAGCCAGCGTCGTGCCAGTTCGAAAGAAAAATGGTCAAATCCGGGTCTGTGTTGACTAGAGAGACCTGAATAAGGCATGTCCTAAGGATGAATTTCCTTTGCCAATCCCAGAACTCATGGTGGACATTGCCTCCTCGCACGTTGTTTTCTCTTTTATGGATGGTTCGTCTGGTTATAATCAAATCAAGATGACCCCAGAAGATGAGAAACACTGCATTCAGAAGTCCTATAGGGATCTTTTGTTATAAAGTGATGCCCTTTGGCCTCAAAAATGCTGGTGCAACCTACCAGCGGGCCATGACTCATATCTTTGATGACTTAATACATAATCAAGTCGAATGTTATATCGACGATTTAGTTGTCAAGAGTAGAGTGAAAGAGGCTCATCTTTATGATTTAAGAACTGTGTTCGAACGGTTGCGCCGCTACGACCTTAAAATGAATCCCTTGAAGTGTGCTTTCGGCGTCACGTCAGGAAAATTCTTAGGTTTCGTAGTCAGGCACCGTGGAATCAAAATTGATCCTGCCAAAATTGAAGCTATCTTAAATATGCCGCCTCCTAAGAGTCTCACTCAATTGAGATCTCTCCAGGGTAGGCTGGCGTATATAAGAAGATTCATTTCTAATCTTTCTGGAAGATGTCAACCATTCTCTGTCCTAGCTAAAAAGGATGCCAAATTCATATCAAACAATACCTGACAAATCCGCCAGTTTTGGCAGCCCCCATTCCGGGAAGATCTTTAATCCTTTACACTGCAGCCCTTGACGAATCTCTCGGGGCTCTTCTAGCTCAAATCAATGACGATGGGAAAGAGAATGCCCTCTACTACCTGAGTTGGAGATTACTCCCAACGGAAATCCGATATCCTGCAATTGAGAAACATTGCCTTGCCTTAGTCTTTGCAGCACAAAAATTAAGACATTACATGCTTTCTCATCAGGTCAGTCTGATTTCCAGTGTCAACCCCCTACAATATCTTATGACCCGGCCCACATTATCAGGACGTCTGGCTCGTTGGTCTATGATATTATCACAATTTGAAATCACTTTCATTCCCCTGCGTGCTGTGAAAGGGCAGGCCGTCGCCGACTTCATTGCGGCACACCCGCTACCGGCGGAATCTCCTCTAAATGATGATTTACCTGACGAGCAAATCATGAGTTTTGAGGAATCCAATGTTCAAACCTGGGAAATGTATTTTGATGGTGCAGCGTCCTCTCAAAGGGGCAAAACACCTCAATCTACTATTCCTGGAAAAGCCGGAGTCGGTCTGGTTTTCATAACACCGGATAAGGGAATGATGCACTTTTCCTACCATTTATCAGAACCTTGTACGAACAACGAAGCTGAGTACAAAGCTTTGATAACCGGTCTGGAACTTGCAATCCTAATGGAGATTAAAGAGATTAAGATCTATGGTGACTCTCAACTGGTGATTAACCAAGTTGCAGGGACCTATAAGGTTTTGAATCCTAAACTCCTGAAATATCACCAATACACAATGCACCTACTCGAGAAAATTCCCATTGTAACTATGTATAGGGTTCCTCGTGGAAGTAATTCCTCGGTGGATGCCCTAGCAAAGCTTGCAAAGGAATTTGCTTGCCCAGAAGAAGACTTCATCCCTATAGAAGTTCAGGGTCGTTAAGTCTTGTCCCCTGTAGACATGGAATACCTCAACAGTTAATCTTCCCAGGTCCTCTCTACATCTTCAGCAGTCGATGAAGAACAAGATTGGAGACAACCAATAATCAAGTATTTGCAAGAAGGCAAGCTTCCCCACGACAGGTCTCTTACCAATCAAATTAAGAAACGTGCCCTATCATATGCACTAGTCAATGATACGTTGTACTGACGATCGTTTGATCAGATGTGGCTCCATTGTTTAGACAAACAAGAGGCCCTGAAGATCGTTAACGAAGTCCATGCTGGACTGTGCGGTGCTCATCAATCGGGTCCTAAGATGAAAATGAAAATCAAAAGACTTGGTTATTACTGGCCTACGATGATTGACGATTGCATGAAAATTACAAAATGTTGTCATCAATGCCAAGTTCATGGTGTGGTTTTACATCAGCCGCCTAATGTGTTGCATCCTACGATAGCCTCGTGGCCCTTCGAAAGTTGGGGCACGGATATCATCGGGCCAATTGACCCTCCTTCTTCAAGGGGTCATCGCTTCATCTTAGCAGCGACTGATTACTTTTCAAAGTGGGCAGAAGCAATACCACTAAGAAATGTAACATCACATCATGTAATGAAATTCTTTCGTGACCATATCGTATATCGATTCGGCGTGCCTCACAGAATCATATCCGATAATGGGTCCGCTTTCAAGTCTACAAAAATCAATAACTTTGCAAGTCACCACGGTATTGATTGGAGATACTCGATGATCTATTACCCATGGGCTAATGGATTGGCTGAGGCCTTCAATAAAACCCTGGTACAAATCATCAAAAAAACCCTGGATGACAATAAACGTCAGTGGGATGAGAGGTTGGTGGAAGCTCTGTGGGCCTACAGGACCACATATCGAACCCCGACCCAATCCACACCGTTTGCACTAGTGTATGGGTCCGAGGCCGTACTCCCTCTGGAAATTCAAATCCCTTCACTCAGAACTGCAGTCCAGAATCAGATCACAACAGAACAGAATGCACAACTTCGACTTGAAGAACTTGAGGGTCTTGAAGAACGTCGTCTCCAAGCCCAGCAGAATCTAGAACTTTATAAAGCCAGAATGGTTCAAGCTCATGATAAGTTAGTGCGACCTAGAACCTTCCGAGTAGGCGACTTGGTCTTGGTTCTTCGGAGGCCTATCTTAGCCCACCGAAAGCTCGGTGGAAAGTTTGAACCAACCTGGGAAGGACCCTTCGTAGTGGAAACAGTTTACAAAGGAGGCTCGTATCAGCTAGTGGATTGTAAAGGAAATCACCCAATGCTTCCTGTAAACGGGCGATTCCTGAAAAAATACTATGCTTGATGTAGCTCGAATTTCGAATCAATAAAATTTTCAAATTTTGAATCTATTCAGCTCAATTTTGTTCAAGTTTTTGAAAATCCGAAATCAAATTCAAGATGAATCAAAATCAAATCAAACTTCAAGTTTAAAATTCTTCAAATTCAAAATCAATTCAAATCAAGTTTCAAATTCAAACATCTTTAAATTCAAGTTCAAAAATCAATCAAATTTCAAATTCCAGCATTCAAATTTCAAATTCCAGAATTCAAATCCGATCCTCTATACAGAGCAAGTTTCCTCTGTATATGATCATTCCAGACTCGATCCTCTATGTGAAGCAAATTTCCTTCACATATGATCATTCCAGACCTGATCCTCTATATAGAGCAAGTTTTCTCTATATACGATCAATCCAGACCCGATCCTCTATACAGAGTAAGTTTCCTCTGTATATGATCATTCCAGACCCGATCCTCTGTATAGAGCAAGTTTCCTCTATATACGATCATCCTGACCCGATCCTTTGTATAGAGCAAGTTTCCTCTATACATGATCATCCAGACTTGATCCTCTGTGTGAAGCAAGTTTCCTTCACATACGATCAATCCAGACTCGACCCTTTGTATAGAGCAAGTTTCCTCTATACACAATCATCCATATTTGATCCTTTATGTGAAGCAAGTTTCCTTCACATATGATCATCCAGATCCAATCCTCTATACAGAGCAAGTTTCCTTTATATACAATCAATCCAGACTTGATCCTCTATGTAAAGCAAGTTTCCTTTACATACGATCACTCCAGACCCGATTCTATGCGAAGCAATGCTTCCTTCTCACAGGATCGCCCAGTTTTCTTTTCCTTAAGGTTAGATGTGAGTCATCGTGCTTTCTTTTCTTAGGATTAGATCTTCTAGTGGTGGAGCACGCCCTTCGTGGCACCATCCTAGGTTCAAAATCTACATCTGACCTTCTATGGGAAGCAATGCTTCTTTCCCTCAGGGTCCTCCAGTCTTCTTTTCCTTAAGGACAGATGTGAGTCATCGTGCTTTCTTTCCTTAGGATTAGATCTACTAGTGATGGATAACGCCCTTCGTGGCACCATTCTAGTCTCAAATTCAAATCTTTGAGTCTGATCTCCTATAGGAAGCTATACTACTTTCCTATACGATCATCCAGTTCTCTTTTCCTTAGAGTAAGCATTCTCCCTCTCTTAGGATTAGATTCCCCAATGATGGAGTAAGTCCTCTATGGCACTGTCCTGGGTTTAATTTCAAAATTCAGTTCTCTCCTCCTTAGGGTAGGCATTTCTTCCTTCCCTTAGGATTTGATTCCCTAGTGATGGAATAAGTCCCCTGTGGCACCATCCTGGAATCAATGTCAAATTCCAAAATCAAATTCTCTTCTCCTCAAGGTTAGGCTTTTTTTACTTCCTTTAGGATTAAAATTCCCCAGTGATGGAATAAGTCCTCTATGGCACCGTCCTGGGTTTAATTTCAAAATCTAGTTCTCTCTTCCTTAGGGTAGGTTATCCTTCCTTCCCTTGGGATTAGACTTCCTAGTGATGGAGTAAGTCCTCTATGGCACCGTCCTGGAATTAATCTCAATCAGGCTTTCTTTTCTTTAGGGTTAGGTATTTCTCCCTTCCCTTAGGATTAGATCCACTAGTGGTAGAGTACGCTGTTTCCAGCACTACCCTAGTATCCTTTCAAATCTAGTTTTCTAAGGTTAGGATTTCCCTTTCCCTTAGAATCAAAATTCAAACCTGATCCTCCATAGTTAGGAGTTCTTCCTTCCTATACGATCATCCAGGCCTTCTTTTCCTTAGGGATAGGTTTTCTCCCTTCCTTTAGGATAAAATCTACTAATGGTAGAGTACGCTGCTTCAGCACTACCCTAGTATCATTTCAAATTCAATCTTCTAGGGCTAGGACTTCCTTCCCTTAGATTCAATTTCAAACCCAATCTTCTAGGATTAGGATTTCTTTCTCTATAGAATCAAATCTAGATTCAATCCTCTATAGGTAGGAGCTCTCCCTTCCTATATGATACTCCAGACTTTCTTCTCCCTTAGGGATAGACTTTTCTTTTCCTTTAGGACCAGATCTACTAGTGGTAGAGTACGCTGTCCCCAGTACTACTCTAGTATATTTTCAAATTCAATCTTCTTAGGGTAAGGTTTTCTTTTCCCTTAGAATCAAATTTAATTTCAATCCTTTATAGTTAGGAGTTCTTCCTTCCTATAGGATCACCCAGGTTCCTCTACCCTTAAGGTTAGGATTCTCCTATCCTCAGGACCAGACCCACTAGTGGTAGAGTGCGCTATTTCTAGCACTACTCTAGTATCTATTCAAACCCCGATTCCCCAGGGATAGATTTTTCTTTCCCTTAGGATCAAAACTCCAGACTTGACCATTCTATTCGGTCAACACCAATATGTGCAATAGAACTACATTCTATTACACATATTGGGGGTCCATTTGTTGACCTCATTTTTGTATGAGCTCAGTAGGACCAATCCAGACCTTAGGATCTTTCCAATCCTTAGGATCAATCTTAACCCCAGGATCAATCTGATCTTAGATCAATCCAAACTTTAAGATCAATCAAAATTCAAATCAATCATGACCCCAGATCAATATGATTTAAGACAAATTTAGATTCTAGAATTCTCCTAGACTTCAGACCCTAGGATCTATTCTAGACCCTAGGATTCTACCTGATTCTAGATCCTAAAATCCTTCTAGATCTTGAATCCTAGGATTCCTAGATCTTAGGATCCTTCTAGATTATAGGATTCTTCTAGACTCCAGATCTTAGGATTTCCCTAGGACTTCTAGATTCTAGGATCTTCCCAGACTCCAGTCCCTAGGATCTATTCTAGACCCTAGGATTCCCTTAAGCTGATTTGGACCCTAGGACCTATTCTAAACCCTAGGATTCCTCTAGATCAATCCAAGCTTCAATTCAATCTAAACTTAATTCAAATCCTATCATTCAAGCTCAAAATCCAATTCAAAATAAGATTTACAGATTCAAATCCAAGGCCAAAGGTCTAAGTCCTGAAAGCCTTTTCCAGCAAATCTTTAAACATTTCAAAACCCTATCAAATGACCTCTGATTCAAGATCTGTCAGTTCCACACTGATGTGACATGTCTCTAGAGGTAACCCTCCAAATTTGAGCTCATTCTGAGATCTCTAACCCCAGAACTGAATTGAAATCCAAAGGCTGTAAAACCTTCAAATATTTACAGTCTATGCCACTGGACCTACCACCCAGTGGGTTTTGACCCTGGAGCTTTCTCCAAAGCCTCCAATTACCTCCAGACCCTTGATTATGACCCATTGAGCATTAAACTGCATTTTTTTGGACTCAATTCGACCCCTAGTTGACCAGGGGTCAAAATGACTAAAATGCCCCTATGGGGTGTGAATAGTCACTTTGATCAAATGACCTCCAAATCAAATGCAGTCACTTCCAGCAAGTTTCAAATGTCAAACCAAACCCATTGAACCCAGAACCAGCCCCTGGGTCAACCTGATTGACCAAGTCAACCTAGTTGACCTAGAAGGCCCCTTTAGGGTCAAAACAGGTCATTTTGACCAAATGACCTCCTCTGACCTTGGGACCACCTCCATTAGTCTCCAAATGTCATTTCAAATCTGTTGAACCCATTTCCAGACCCTGGACCCACCTGGTTGACCAAGTCAACCAGGGTTGACCTAAAAGCCTATTAAGGGCCCAAATAGGTCATTTTGATCAAATGACCTCTCCAGACCTTGAGACCACCACCAGTAGACTCAGAATATTATTCTGAACTGGTTGGACCCAATCCTTGACCCTGGGTCAACCTGGTTGACCAAGTCAACCTAGTTGACCCATTAGGCCCATTAAGGGCCTAAACAGGTCATTTGACCTAGATGACCCATTTAAACCCTGAAACCACCTCCACTAGACCCCATTCATCATTTCAAACCATTCTAGTTCAAACCCTAACCCTGGGTCAACTTGGTTGACCAAGTCAACCCAGTTGACCTGTTAAGCCCATTAAGGGTTCAAATAGGTGATTTGACCCAAATGACCTATTCAAACCCTCAAACCACTTCTACCAGACTCGATTTACTATTTGAAATTGATTCAGTCCAGACCCTGGCCTTGGATCAACCTGGTTGACCAGGTCAACCCAGATTGACCAATTTAGATCTTTAAGCCATTTAAACCCAATCAAGCTCCAGATCGATTTCAAACCCATTCAAACTTCTTTGATCACATTCCCCAATGATTTGGATTTGACTGGACCCATTGACCCAGTCAACAGTTGACCTAGTCAACTGAGTCCAAATCTAGTCAAACTTGACTCATTCAACTCAAAATCAACTCAACCATCCAACTCAAGTTCTCTAAATCTCTAAGCCCTCAAGCTCATATCAATAAACAATCCAAGCATATCTAAACAAATTTGAAGTCAAATCACTTTGGGTCTTGACTTGGTCAAACCCATTTAACCTATGATCCTTAAATAACATGTGATCATTTTAAGCCATTTGAATCTTATCAAATATCCAAGCTTTATTACACCTTTAAAACTAATCCACTTTATGATTGAAATATATCCAAGCCATGGGTTAGGTGAATCCAAGTGGATTTGACCAAGTCAACTCACTTGAACTTGGTCAAATCCCACTATACATTCAATCATTTCCCTTAAACCTCCTTAAATTAATTCTACCAGCAAGTCATGTTCTCCCTCATGACACATCAGCTCCCCTTGACCCATTGACTAGTCAACATAGTCAACTCAAGGGTCTAAAGCTCTCCAAAATGCCAAATCCCATTTCTAACCCCCTAGCCTTTGGTCTAAGAGGGTGTAGGAGTACTGTTTAGGGTTTAAAGCTCTCCCTAAACCTCTTAAGCCTGGTCCAACCCCAGGTTTAGCCAGAAATGGAAAGAAATGGTCCCTCCTCTCTTTTGAAGCCACCAATGGGCATGAAGCCATCCCAGCCCGTACCTCCTGCTGCTCAACGGCCTGGGACACCTGTCCAGCATCCAAGGGAGGCCTCTGATGCATCAAGACCGTCCCTTTAAGCTCTGGTTGTTTGAATAAGGAAAAAAACCATTTTGAGCCTCATTGAAAACCCTACACTCTCTCACTATCCAAGCTCCTCTAGACTTGGCTTCCAATCTCCCTGAGCTCTAGACTTCTCTACTTTCGATCCCCAACTAAGCTCCACCGTTAAAACCTCGCCGGCGACGAATCTTCCGGTGGACCTAGCTCAAATTCGTCCAAACAACCATCCCACTCGATCCAGACGTCGTGAGCTCGAGGTGTCTACATCAAAAACTTGCGTGGACAATCTACAAGTTCAGAGAATCCAAAAAACTCGAAATCCATCGGTAAAATCTCTCGAAAACTCAAACCCTAGCTAGGCACACTTAGGTCAAATTAGCTTTTCGAAAAGCATTTTTAAAGCCATGAAATTTGCTCCACATTATTTCTGTTCATGAGTACAATATGTGTTTAAAATTGCGTTCGATTTCATGTATTGGATCGAACGAACGAGCCATTTTACTCGTTTTAGGGCCAATCCAGAGCCTCTCTACGCATGCATGGCGTCCGGACCGTTGATCTTATGATCAACGGTCCCGATTCTGCTGATCCGTGGCTCGTCCAGGCGTGTATCAGCGGGGGGGGGGGGGGGGGGGGGGGGGGGGTTCCTATTTGGTTCGGCTTGATCTCAGCCTTCCATTCGATACGGCGGGATTGATTTCCCACCGTTGGATCTCTCTTAGCTGAGATCTCACGGCGGGATCAGATCTCTGCCGTTGGATGGAATCAAGGCAGATCCGACGGCTGTCTCCCATCCGCTGACGTGGTTAAGTGAGTAACCACGCGCTGACGCGTGGTTCTCCCGCCGACTGACGCGTGGAAGGACCCGGAATGCCGCCGCCGCGCTGTTTGCGCTGGCCGAATCGCTGTGTGCCGCGTGTCCTCCTGCCGCCGCCTCCGCAGTTTCTCTGAGTGAATCAGAAGCCGCCGCGTGGACATCCCGCCGCCAGGGACTGATTTAACATATTTTAATTGATTTTAAATATATTTTAAACCTTAAGAACTTCAAAAAAATGCTATAAATCAAATATAAACCCAAAAAATCAATATAATATATCAAATTGCTTGGATTCTCAAGACCTTTAATTTAAAATTAAAATTATTTTAAACTGTTTTCTGTATTTTAAGTAATTTTGAATATTTTTTATTTGGCTATTTTAAATATTAATTAATTAAAGTAAATAAATTTAATTTCTTAATTTTAAAATAAACCTATTTTAAAATTATTCTAAATCAGTTAATATATTTTAAATATTTAAACCTTAATAATTAATTTAAATTCATAATATTTCTATTTTAAGTATTTTAAATAGTTCCAATATTTTAAATACTTAATTAATATTATATTAAATATTATATTAAGCCTTTTTAAAATTAAATTTTATTTTCAAAAATATTTCCAATTAAATCAGAGGTCCTCTCAACAATTTTAAAATTAATTTGATTATATTTTTAAATTATTTTAATTTCCAAAGTAATTTATATATATATATATGTTAATATATGTCTATATATAGTTCAAAGCTATTTCAAAAATTATATTTACTTAAATCTTTAATTTGAGAGGTCCATTGGAATTTCAAATATAGATTAAACTTGGTTGAATAGAATTAATGTGGATGATTAGTGAACAATAATATTTTTGTTGTTCTCTAATCTTGTTTCTAATTACATACGTTATGTTAATCCATGTATGCTTAAGGACATACACACACCACTTAGTTTAAGGCTTTCTTAGATTTAAGTTTGATTATTTAATGTGTATATATCATGTATATGTTATGTTGAGGGTTAGAGACTTTGATTTGAACCCAATTAACCTAGTGTCATTAAGGACAACAATTAAGGACTCATTTAGAAAATTTAGAAAAATCCTAATAATTAGGATACAATTCCAATTGACTTGAAATTTTGAACATTTGAATATAGAGACATTCTCAGCCTTAAGGAAAATTCCCACTGACTTCTGAAATCATTAAGCCCCTTAATTAGCTTAATCAAGTTTAAACATTAATTAAGCCATTAAATCTTCCAGAAATTATAATAAATCAAGTTTAAATCTAAAAATTATATTTAATATCTCAAACTGACCAGAATTGAACCCTTAACCAATGAAAAATAAAAGCCCCCTTGACTGGACTTCAAAATTAAGTTTAATTGAAATTCAATATTTAATTAATTTAATTAATTTAATTAATTAAAAATAATTAAAAATTCCAAAAATTTCTCAAACACTTGGAAATCACTCCTTAGGTCATTCCTGACCTTTGGAGTTGATTTCAAGAAGTTTGGAGGTCATTTGGATTCAAATCACAAAAAGGGCCTTTAATTAAATAATTTTAAAAATTCAATAATTGTCAAAACTTTAAAAATTCATAACTAATTCAAATAAACTCCAAATTGAGCAAACTCAAAGGCATACAACTCATATTAAGCTCTAATATTTGTTAAAAATGCTAAGTTTCCCGAAATCAAACAGATTTGAAAAAGTCAACTTTTGGTCAAACTTAGTTCAAATCAAGTCAAAACTTCAAACCTTCATAATAAAATGTAGAAAAATCCAATTTCAGCGTACGTACTGTCTAACTGATCATATTAAGGCCTAGTATTTTAATAAAATATTAAATTTCTAGAAGACCCTTTAAATTAAAAAGTCAATTTTTTTAACCCCTTAATTAAATCATTAAAATAATCAAAAAATTCCAAAAATTCAATAAATCATTCAAAATTCCAGAAAACATTAATTTGAACTTAAAACTAGCAACCAACTAATTCTAATTAAAATTAATCAACTTTTAAACCTTAATCAAACTCGAATCATTTAATTATATTGGGTACCACTGGGTAACCCAGGCCTACGAGGCTATTAAATTAGCCCCAAGGAAGGTGAAATAAACTTCACGACCTCGGTGTGAAACAAATGTGGTATCCAACAAACAATTAAAATCAAATTTAAAATCAATTTTAAGTCATTAATATTTAAATTCGAATTAAATCTTCCCTTGAGCCTTCAACCAACTTGAACCTCAAACAACTTTAATCAAATGCCTATCTAGGACATATCAAAACCACATAGCCTCCTACACACACTTTAGATGGTTTGCTAGGACAACCAACTCTAGTCTTAGGCTAGGCCGGTGTTTACTTTTCTGCTGTGTGCCGGATTTTCGAGCTTTTACTGCATGCTGTTTGCTAGTAGTAGAATTGATGTGTTTGTTTACTTATTTACTACACTCTGTGATGTGATTGATTGTATGATTAGATCTACCCCTAAGCTATGGACGATTTGTACTAATTCAATCTTATGCAGGTGGCCATGCTCATACAGGGCATAAATTAAAGAGGGCAAAAATCATAAATATTGAATTGCACAGGTGCTCCAGAATGCTTAAGTCCCCCTTTAAATCAAAAAGAGCATGGCCAAGCGTGGCTGTGATTAAGTATTTTAAATTTCAATATATTAACTGCTTGGGATGTCAAATATAAACTGCTGATTATTAGGATAACTCTGCAGGTTGTTGAGTCTAGATTTTTAATTTCAGTTTGATGTAATTTGATTTAAATTGAGTTGTAATGTTTAAAGTGATTTGAGATTGAGATACTTAAACATCCAATTTGGAATCCAAAGAGGAAGGAACATCCCTTAGGGGAGAGTTCCTATCCATTTGGAGATCCAAATTAGGATGAAGTTCAAGTATCCAAAGAGAAAAGATAACACCCCTATTCAGGGGGAGTTTCTTTTCATTTGGATATCCAGACCCGACGATCCAAGGAGTTCTAAGGAGACGAAGAAGTGAAGAACGAGAAGAATCTCAAATCTCAAAGTCACTTGAGTCTTAGGAGTAGAATACGGGTTGTAGTCAGTGGTACCCGGCCACTTTACTTTACTGCAGACCCTGGGTTGTATTATTAAGGGCACTTGCCTATGGACTTTTAGTTTGAGAATTTATTTAATTAATTTAATTGAATGTTGATTTGATTACCTGATGTTGATTACGATTAAGGACTTGCATGCTTTTAGTAGTTTTTTTTGTGCTTATTGCATGTCGTATTTGATTTAGCCTGGAACTCGATCGGAGGCTCGTGAGGGTACGGTCATTAACCTTTTCTACTTAAATAAAATTAAAATATTTAAGATCAGATAGAAACTCTAACGCTCTTAAGAAGTAAGCCCGGACTCGCCGGGAGTTTTTCATGCATACATATTGACTTTTCTCATCCGTGTTAGGCACCTCCCCGCCTGCGGGTTCTGGCAGACCACCTGACCTATTAGGGTGCAGTTCTGTCCAAGGGGATGTTGTGCAATCTCTAGGATAAAATCTATTTTTTAAGCCTGATTTTAAAACTGATATATTTTGATTTAAGCATTTCATCGAGTCAACTAGCATGCATTGCATTAGTAACAAATAAAAAATTGAGTCTAAATCTTTAATTGCATTTCTAGCTTAAGCATTTAACCCAATATATGTTAAGGGGTCAATTAGGATCTGCTCTAGATGTCGACCCCAATTCTTTAAACCAATCTTAATCAATGTCCTTAACCACTCTACATTTAAAGACTTTGACTCATGGTTTTAAAAACATTTAGGTGGTTTAGCTGGCTCCCTAATCCAGGCCGGGGTAAGTCCAGATTGCACTGCATTAGCTAAGTTCTGGGTCACTGATTCTCAGTACCCATTTTAGACTTAGGTTCTGAGGCAAATGTTCAATCTTAAGACCTCATTCTTCCGGGAATCTAATTCCCACTTTCTAATAAAATTGATCACTTAAACATTAAATCTTTTTCAATCCAATTCAAGCCCAACACTTAGGATAGGTTGGAGTGTTTCTGAAGCAATTCAAAATCTTAAGACACCTCCTACTCTTCTTCCTTTGACTCCAGAAAGAACTGCTCAACCTTGAACCAATCCCTGTTGAATTTTCAGTCCCTTAACCTTCTTTGATATCAATCTTTGAATTCTTAAATGAAATTTGTATCGCTATTTTAATCGAGAGTATTCGTAGAAAATTTTCTGGTTTCCTACGATGTAATTAACTACGAGGGCTTGCGCTCGTAGGAGATTTAGAAACCCAGACCTGATTTCAAAATTAAGCTTTTTTTTAAAATTTCAATTAATTATCTTTGGGAAATTCAAAACACAACGATCATTATCGTCATTTTCAAATGATCGATAATAGACGATATCCCCTTTCCTTGGAAAGATATATCATACTATTATCGTGATCTTGATTATAAAATTAATGATCTCTTTACTAGATTATAATAGTTAAACATTGGATTTAACATCATTTTGATCTTTTGAGATCATTTATTGTTTCTCCTTGAGTTTGACTACAATAATCAGATAAATTCAAAGATTTGTAATATGAACCTGTTAGAGAATGATATGTTCACCTTTTGAGATGATATATCATTCATAATAAGTGTTCGATTATAAAATTTAAATTCCAAAAATTAAATATTTCCCAAAGAAAATTAAATCTTTTTCAAAATAATATATTTTTCAAACAAACAGTGCTGAAGCGCTACAAAAAAAAGGAGAAGTGTGACTAAAAAAGGGGTGCAACACGAGGACTTCCAGGGAGGTCACCCATCTTTATACAACTCTCGCCCAAGCATGCTTAACTACGGAGTTCTGATGGGATCCGGTGCACTGGTGCTGGTATGGTTGCACCCGTAGTAATGTGGTCTCAAATTCTACTAAAGTAGACTACGGTGGAGAGGTGATTTGGGCACTTCTTCATTCTGGCGCATCGTAGGGGACCGAACATAAGTTTTTCGAACATACAAGCCCGGCCGATGGGCCTACAACACATCGGCGACTCCTCCGGCTCTGAAAAAGCTTTCCTGAATGGGGTCAGAGTGCCGAATCGGAATCCTGGGCGAAAAGTTATTTCGATTCCCACGCGGCCCCGTCGAGGGACCCGCCAGTCGCCTTCACGGGTCCTACGATGCGGATTTCTTCGCTCGAGGTGCGACGGGCGATGATCGCCACGGGTTCGTAGGCCGTACTGAAGCGCTGCAAAAAAAAAGGAGAAGCCTGGTTAAAAAAAGGGGTGCAACACGAGGACTTCCCAGGAGGTCACCCATCCTAGAACTACTCTCGCCTAAGTACGCTTAACTGTGGAGTCCTGATGGGATCCGGTGCACTGGTGCTGGTATGGTCGCACCCGTAGTAATACGGTCTCAAATTCTACTTAAGTAGACTACGGTGGAGAGGTGATTTGGGCTCTTCTTCATTTCGGCACACCGTAGGGGACTGATCATGAGTTTTTCGGACATGCAAGCCCGGCCGATGGGCCTACGGCGCATCGGCGCCTGCACCGGCTCTGAAAATACTTTTCGAAATGGGGTCATAGTGCCAAATCGGAATCCTGGGTGGAAAGTTATTACAATTCCCGCGCGGCCCCGTCGAGGGACCTGCCGGTCGCCTTCACGGGTCCCACAATGCGGATTTCTTCGTTCGAGGCGCCACGGGCGATGATCGCCACGGGTTCGTAGGCCGTGCTGAAGCGCTGCAAAAAAAAAGGAGAAGCCTGGTTAAAAAGGGGTGCAACACGAGGACTTCCTAGGAGGTCACCCATCCTAGTACTACTCTCGCCCAAGCACGCTTAACTGCGGAGTCCTGATGGGATCCGGTGCACTGGTGCTGGTATGGTCGCACCTGTAGTAATACGGTCTCAAATCCTACTTAGGTAGACTACGGTGGAGAGGTGATTTGGGCGCTTCTTCATTCCGGCGCACCGTAGGGGACCGAACATGAGTTTTTCGGACATGCAAACCCGGCCGATGGGCCTACAACACATCGGCGCCTCCTCCGGCTCTGAAAAAGCTTTCCGGAATTGGGTCATAGTGCCGAATCAGAATCCTGGGCGGAAAGTTATTTCAATTCCCGCGCGGCCCCGTCGAGGGACCCACCGATCGCCTTCACGGGTCCCACAATGCGGATTTCTTCACTCGAGGTGTGACGGGCGATGATCGCCACGGGTTCGTTGGCCGTGCTGTAGCGCTGCAAAAAAAAAGAAGGAGAAGCCTGGTCAAAAAGGCGTGCAACACGAGGACTTCCCAGGAGGTCACCCATCCTAGTACTACTCTCGCCCAAGCACACTTAACAGCGGAGTTCTGATGGGATCCGGTGCACTCGTGCTGGTATGGTCACACTCGTCGTAATACGGTCTCAAATTCTACTTAAGTAGACTACGGTGGAGAAGTGATTTGGGCGCTTCTTCATTCCGGCGCACTGTAGGGGCCGAATAATGAGTTTTTCAGACGTGCAGGCCAGGCTGATGGGCCTACAACACATCGGCACCTCCTCCGGCTCTGAAAAAGCTTTCCGGAATGGGGTCATAGTGCCGAATCATAATCCTGGGCGGAAAGTTATTACAATTCCCGCGCGGCCCCGTCGAGGGACCCGCCGGTCGCCTTCACGGGTCCCACGATGCGAATTTCTTTGCTCGAGGCGCGACGGACGATGATCGCCACAGGTTCGTAGGCCGTACTGAAGTGCTGCAAAAAAAAGGAGATGCCTGGTTAAAAAGGGGTGCAACACGAGGACTTCCCAGGAGGTCACCCATCCTAGTACTACTCTCGCCCAAGCACGCTTAACTGCGGAGTTCTGATGGGATCCGGTGCACTGGTGCTGGTATAGTCGCACCCGTAGTAATAAGATCTCAAATTCTACTTAGGTAGACTACAGTTGAGAGGTGATTTGGGCGCTTCTTCATTCCGGCGCACCGTATACGGTGACCAAACATGAGTTTTTCGAATATGCAAGCCCGGCCGATGGGCCTACAACACATCGGCGACTCCTCCGGCTCTGAAAAAGCTTTCCGGAATGGGGTCATAGTGCCGAATCAGAATCCTGGGCGGAAAGTTATTTCAATTCCCATGCGGCCCCGTCGAGGGACCCGCCGGTCGCCTTCACGGGTCCCACAATGCGGATATCTTCGCTCGAGGTGCGACGGGCGATGATCGCCACAGGTTCATAGGCCGTGCTGAAGCGCTGCAAAAAAAAAGGAGAAGCCTGGTTAAAAAAGGGGTGCAACACGAGGACTTCCCAGGAGGTCACCCATCCTAGTACTACTCTCGCCCATGCACGCTTAACTGCGGAGTTCTGATGAGATCCGGAGCACTGGTGCTGGTATGGTCGCACCCGAAGTAATATAGTCTCAAATTCTACTTAAGTAGACTAAGGTGGAGAGGTGATTTGGGCTCTTCTTCATTCCGGCGCACCGTAGGGGACTGAACATGAGTTTTTCGGACGTGCAAGCCCGGCCGATGGGCCTACGGCGCATCGGCGCCACCTCCGGCTCTGAAAATACTTTCGAAATGGAGTCATAATGCCAAATCGGAATCCTGGGTGGAAAGTTATTGCAATTTCCGCGCGGCCCTGTCGAGGGACCTGCCGGTCGCCTTCACGGGTACCACGATGCAGATTTCTTCGCTCGAGGCACGACGGGCGATGATCGCCACGGGTTCTTAGGCCGTGCTGAAGCGCTGCAAAAAAAAGGAGAAGCCTGGTTAAAAAGGGGTGCAACACAAGGACTTCCCAGGAGGTCACCCATCCTAATACTACTCTCGCCCAAGCACGCTTAACTGCGGAGTTCTGATGGGATCCGGTGCACTGGTGGTGGGATGGTCGCACCAGTAGTAATACGGTCTCAAATTCTACTTAAGTAGACTACAGTAGAGAGGTGATTTGGGCGCTTCTTCATTCCGGCGCACCGTAGGGGACTGAACATGAGTTTTTCGGACGTGCAAGCCCGGCCGATGGGCCTACAACACATCGGTGCCTCCTCCGGCTCTGAAAAAGTTTTTCGGAATGGGGTCATAGTGCCGAATCAGAATCCTGGGCGGAAAGTTATTTCAATTCCCGCGCGGCCCCATCGAGGGACCCGCCGGTCGCCTTCACGGATCCCACGATGCGGATTTCTTCGCTCGAGGTGTGACGGGCGATGATCGCCACGGGTTCGAAGGCCGTGCTGAAGCGCTGCAAAAAAAAGGAGAAGCCTGGTTAAAAAGGGGTGCAACACGAGGACTTCCCAGGAGGTCACCCATCCTAGTACTACTCTCGCCCAAACACGCTTAACTGCGGAGTTCTGATGGGATCCGGTGCACTGGTGCTAGTATAGTCGCACCCGTAGTAATAAGATCTCAAATTCTACTTAAGTAGATTACGGTGGAGAGGTGATTTGAGCGCTTCTTCATTCTGGCGCACTGTAGGGGACCGAACATGAGTTTCTCAGACGTGCAAGCCCGGCCGATGGGCCTACGGCACATCGGCACCTCCTCCGGCTCTAAAAAAGCTTTCCGGAATGGGGTCATAGTGCCGAATTGGAATCCTCGGTGGAAAGTTATTATAATTCCCGCGCGGCCCCATCGAGGGACCCACCAGTTGCCTTCACGGGTCCCATGATGCGGATTTCTTCGCTTGAGGCGCGACGGGCAATGATCGCCACGGGTTCGTAGGCCGTGCTGAAGCGCTGAAAAAAAAAGGAGAAGCCTGGTTAAAAAAGGGGTGCAACACGGGGACTTCCCAGGAGGTCAACCATCCTAGTATTACTCTCGCCCAAGCACGCTTAACTGCGGAGTTCTGATGGGATCCGGTGCACTGGTGCTGGTATGATCGCACCCGTAGTAATATGGTCTCAAATTCTACTTAAGTAGACTACGGTGGAGAGGTGATTTGGGTGCTTCTTCATTCTGGCGCACCGTAGGAGACCGAACATGAGTTTTTCGGACATGCAAGCCAGGCCGATTGGCCTACAACACATCGACGACTCCTCCGGCTCTGAAAACGCTTTCCGGAATGGGGTCATAGTGCCGAATCGGAATCCTGGGCGGAAAGTTATTTCAATTCCCGCGCGGCCCCGTCGAGGGACCCGCCGGTCGCCTTCACGGGTCCCACAATGCGGATTTCTTCGTTCGAGGCGCGACGGGCGATGATCGCCACGGGTTCGTAGGCCGTGCTGAAGCGCTGCAAAAAAAAAGGAGAAGCCTGGTTAAAAAGGGTGCAACACGAGGACTTCCCAGGAGGTCGCCCATCGTAGTACTACTCTCGCCCAAGCATGCTTAACTGCGGAGTCCTGATGGCATCCGGTGCACTGGTGCTGGCATGGTCGCACCCGTAGTAATACGGTCTCAAATTCTACTTAGGTAGACTACGGTGGAGAAGTGATTTGGGCGCTTCTTCATTCCGGCGCACCGTAGGGGACCGATCATGACTTTTTCGGACATGCTAGCCCGGCCGATGGGCCTACAACACATCGGCGTCTCCTCCGGCTCTGAAAAAGCTTTCCGGAATGGGGTCATAGTGCCGAATCGGAATCCTAGGAGGAAAGTTATTTCAATTCCCGCGCGGCCCCGTCGAGGGACCTGCCGGTCGCCTTCACGGGTCCAACAATGCGAATTTCTTTGCTCGAGGCGCGACGGGTGATGATCGCCACGGGTTCGTAGGCCGTGCTGAAGCGCTGCAAAAAAAAGGAGATGCCTGGGTAAAAAGGGGTGCAACACGAGGACTTCCTAGGAGGTCACCCATCCTAGTACTACTCTCGCCCAAGCACGCTTTGCTGCGGAGTTCTGATGGGATCCGGTGCACTGGTGCTGGTATGGTCACACCCATAGTAATACGGTCTCAAATTCTACTTAAGTAGACTACATTGGAGAGGTGATTTGGGCGCTTCTTCATTTCGGCGTACCGTAGGGGACCGAACATGAGTTTTTCGGACATGCAAGCCCGGCCGATGGGCCTACGGCGCATCGGCACCTCCTCCGGCTCTAAAAAAGCTTTCCGGAATGGGGTCATAGTGCCGAATTGGAATCCTGGGCGGAAAGCTATTACAATTCCCGCGCGGCCCTGTCGAGGGACCCGCCGGTCACCTTCACGGGTCCCACGATGCGGATTTCTTCGGACGAGGCGCGACGGATGATGATCGCCACAGGTTCGTAGGCCGTGCTGAAGCGCTGAAAAAAAAGGAGAAGCCTGGTTAAAAAGGGGTGCAACACGAGGACTTCCCAGGAGGTCACCCATCCTAGTATTACTCTCGCCCAAGCACGCTTAACTGCAGAGTTCTGATGGGATCCGGTGCACTGGTGCTGGTATGGTCGCACCCATAGTAATAAGATCACAAATTCTACTTAAGTAGACTACAGTGGAGAGGTGATTTGGGCGCTTCTTCATTCCGGCGCACCGTAGGAGATCGAACATGAGTTTTTCGAACATGCAAGCCCGGCCGATGGGCCTACAACACATCGGCGACTCCTCCGGCTCTGAAAAAGCTTTCCGGAATGGGGTCATAGTGCCGAATCAGAATCCTGGGCGGAAAGTTATTTCAATTCCCGCGCGGCCCCGTCGAGGGACCCACCGGTCGCCTTCACGGGTCCCACGATGCGGATATCTTCGCTCGAGGTGCGACGGGCGATGATCGCCACAGGCTCATAGGCCGTGCTGAAGCGCTGCAAAAAAAAAGGAGAAGCCTGGTTAAAAAGGGGGTGCAACACGAGGACTTCCCAGGAGGTCACCCATCCTAGTACTACTCTCGCCCAAGCACGCTTAACTGCGGAGTTCTGATGGGATCCAGTGCACTGGTGGTGGGATGGTCGCACCCGTAGTAATACGGTCTCAAATTCTACTTAAGTAGACTACAGTGGAGAGGTGATTTGGGCGCTTCTTCATTCCGGCGCACCGTAGGGGACCGAACATGAGTTTTTCGGACGTGCAAGCCCGGCCGATGGGCCTATGGCGCATCGGCACCTCCTCCGGCTCTGAAAAAGCTTTCCGGAATGGGGTCATAGTGCCGAATCGGAATCCTGGGCGGAAAGATATTACAATTCCCGCGCGGCCCCGTCGAGGGACCCGCCGGTCACCTTCACGGGTCCCACGATGCGGATTTCTTCGCTCGAGGTACGACGGGCGATGATCGCCACGGGTTCGTAGGCCGTGCTGAGGCGCTGCAAAAAAAAAAGGTGAAGCCTGGTTAAAAAAGGGGTGCAACATTAGGACTTCTCAGGAGGTCACCCATCCTAGTACTACTTGAAAGTTCGAAAGGGATGTTAAGCCCTAGTGAACTAGTCCCGAGGCTAACCAAGAGGGGGGTGAATTGGTTATTTAAAAATTTCACGATAACTACAAAAATCATTTCGATACTTAGCAGCAGAAACAAGTAAACAATAACGAAAAGATCAACCAACGATATTCACCCAAGCAGTTTATATTGAAAAGTAAAGTGCAAAACTGAATCAGAAAAGCAAACCAGATTTTATAGTGGTTCGGTCAACTTGACCTACGTCCACTCCCCGGAGCCTCCCCTCCGGGTATTGCACTAAACGAAAGTGACTCTCCTTTTGCTCCCACAGCAAGGCGGAGAAGCCTGTACAAAACACCTCCTTTTCACCACACGGTGAGGCAGAGAACCTGACCTCCTTTCGCTTCCTCCTGAAGCAGGCAGAGAACCTTCGAACTCCTTTTGCTTCCACCTGAAGCGGGCAGAGAACCCCGGATCTTCTTGCGAACGATCCTCCCACGAAGAACACCGACTAGACGACAGACGACGAGCGGAGAAGACGACTCTGATCCGTGCTTGGAGCAACCTTAGTGAATCCCTCACTAACTCCCCCTCACAAGATCTCTTCTTCTCTCCCAACTCTCTCTTCTCTCTAGGGTTTCTCAGGGAAGGAAGGCAGCAAAAGATTTTTCCAAAAATTTGAAAAAAGTTCTTTTAAAGGAGGGCTTAAAATTTGCCCTAAATCTCAACTGGTCGGCCAAGATCGTCCAGGACGATCGGTAGATCGTCCTGTACGATCCGTTCAAAATCAGCTGATTCAGTCTGGATGATTAGGCTCTTCTGGACGATCAGTAGAAAAAGTTGTTCCTATCGTCCCGTACGATACTGCGATCGTCCGGGACGATTAGTACAAATTGAGGAATATCGTCCAGAAGACAGTTCGGGTCGTCCAGAGAAATCTGTGCTGGACGACCAAAAAATGACTTGATCGTCCAGGATGATTGGTACATCGTCCTGTACGATTAGTTCAAAAAGGCCCAAAATCGTCTTGTACACAGTTCGGGTCGTACAGCTGAAATGCACAAGACGATCACGATCGTCCGGGACGATCCTGCGATCGTCCTGGATGATGTGATCGTATCAATTAAACATTAATTGCTTTCCTTAATTACCAGACTAATTTAGGCATGATTGTAGTGAATCATCCAGGACGATACATGTATCGTCCGGGACGATCAGACCAAAATACTTAAAATAAAACTTGCCTAACTTAATCTGGCGGCTGAGAATTTTTGATTTGGGAATATCATCCCGTACGATCCGTAGATCGTCCAGGACGATCGGCTCAATCAGACCCTCTTAGCTTAGTCGCCCTAATTAGGGTTTCTGTTTTAACTGGATCGTCCAGGACGATGTGGACATCGTCCAGGACGATCTGAACAAATTTTTAACAGAAACTCTAATTCACTCAATCTCTCTCCCTGAGTGTGTGTGTGCAAGGTTACTTAGCTAGGGAATCAGTTATATTACAATTGACTCAATAAAAGGAAAAATCATACATTTGACACACTTGGACCCGATCTTGAGTTGGCTTGAGTGGCTCGCGGTCTTTTGTGCCTGAAACAGATTAGCCAAGCAAAACACACTGGAAACATGTTTGTCATCATCAAAACCAGATTTGCAACAATCTCCCCCTTTTTGATGATGGTAAACATTTGTAAAGTAGTCTGAAAATAAAAGTAAACTAGGAGATCCAACAAACAAATATATTATTTTTTTTTTAAATTTTCATTTAACAGCTAAAACAATACATGAAGCATGACTCAGAAAATAGAAACAGACACGACTACAACTGACTCCCCATTTTGACATCACAAAAAGGAGGAGCGAAAAACATAATATGGAAATAAAACATAAAATAAAACAACTACAAAACAAGAAAATCAGAATTTTTCCTTGATTTTAGATTCAAAAATCAATGACAGGACGATTGACAGCGCTGAAATTCTAAAAAGGTTGGAAATAATCAACTTTCGTAACTCCGACCCCGGGCACCTTATCGATGCAAACCTCTTTCAAAACAAAAATCCGATTCAGAAGAAAGGACATTAGATTTGAAAAGAGATCCTTTCAAGCCTCGTTCCAGAAAAATATCTGATATAATAGTGTTACAAAGTAAAAAATCAGAAATCAGGATTTTCAAACACAAGCTTTTGAAAATATTAAGTGACGCACGGATTTTTCTAAGACATTTAACGATCGGAAAGGAAGGAAAGCTTGGTTGGGCTCATTTTGTGCCTCTTTTTCAAATTGGTTGGCGCTTTGCGCATCTTTTGATTTTTGATACACTTTGTGTATCCAATTTGGCAATTTCGCATCTTTTCAGTTTTAGGCTTATTTTATGCCTCTTTTTCAAATTATCTGGCGCACTGCGCATCTTTTATAAGCTTTCTCCTTTTCATAATCATTAAAGAGTCTCAACTGTGAGATTATCTTCCAGACATAGGAGATGACTCTTCGCAGTAAGGAAGAACGATTCACAAAACAAAATCCATACAACATATGATAAATGCAATCACTTGGTTTAGAAAATCAAACTAATGACTCAAGACTTTGAAAAACACTATTGATATGAGGCAGATTACTGTAGGCAGATAAAATAATCTCTATTTCAAAAACTAACATTTTAATTTTGAAAAGGATTTTTATTCAAAAGAGACTTCACACCAGTAAAGGAGTTAGAGGAAGAGAAACAATTATCAATGTTTCTTCCCTTTAATAGATTCAGCGAAGTCAATCACTGCTTATCAGCTTCCAAACCAAAATAAGGTAAAAACTCCCAGTCAAAAATTCAGATCACCAGAAGTAGTGAGCGGTGATCAGATCTTGAAAAGCATAAAAACAGGTAGAAAATCATAGCAAAGTAAATACTCAAATCAAACTAACAAAAAGGGTAACACAGAAATCAGCAGAAGAAATAAAATCAACTGAAAGCAAATAATCAAACCAAAACTAACTAACAGAAATCAGAAATCAGAATACAAAAACTAACTAACAGAAATCAGAAAACAGAATACAAAAAACTAACTAACAGAAATCAGATACCAATCATAACAATCATAAATCAGCAGTCATCAGAATCAAGCATTTATATCAATCACTCCTAATCTGGTTCTCAAAATGCTGAATGAGTCAAAGGCCAGTGGTTTAGTGAATATGTCAGCCAGCTGATTTTCAGTTGCTATGTGGTGTAGCTCAATGTCCTCTTTTGTAACATGGTCCCTAATTAAGTGATGCCTAATGTCAATGTGTTTGGTCCTAGAATGTTGGATTGGATTCTTAGAGATACAGATGGCACTAGTATTATCACACAGAACAGAAATTGTGCCCACAGGTACTCCTAAATCCAAGACTTGCTGCTTCAACCAAAGAACTTGGGCCACACAACTCCCTAAGGCAATGTACTCAGCTTCAGTAGTGGAAAGTGCAACTGAGTTCTATTTTCTACTGGACCAGGAGACTAACGATTGTCCTATAAATTGACAAGTCCCAGAAGTACTCTTCCTATCCACCCTACACCCCGCAAAGTCAGAATCAGAATATCCAATGATCTCAAAAGAGGTGCTGTGCCTAGGGTACCAAATTCCTAGGTTTGGGGTTCCTAAAAGATATCTAAGATTTCTCTTAACAACAGTCAGGTGGGACTCTTTAGGATCAGCCTGAAACCTAGCACAAAGACAGACACTAAACATGATATCAGGTCGGCTAGCAGTCAGGTAAAGCAGTGAACCTATTATCCCTCTATACTTCTTCTGATCAACAGATTTTCCATTTGAATCCTTATCTAACTGAACTGAGGAGGGCATGGGAGTATTGATTGGCTTGGCTTTGTCCATTTCATATTTCTTCAAAATGTCCTTAGTGTATTTTGATTGATTGAGAAAGGTTCCATCATCCGTTTGCCTTATGATAAACCCCAAAAAGTAGGATAATTCTCCCATCATACTCATCTCAAATTCCTTACTCATCATTTTAGAAAACTCTTCACATAAATATTTATCAGAAGATCCAAAATTATATCATCAATATAAATCTAGACAATGAGTAAGTCATCTCCTATTCACCTCAGAAAAAGGGTGGTGTCTACGCTCCCCTTAACAAACTCTCTTTCTAACAGGAATGTGCTAAGCCTCTCATACCAAGCTCTGGGTGCCTGTTTCAATCCATATAAGGCCTTTTTTAGTTTATAGACATGACTTGGATATTGGGAACTCTCAAAACCTGGGGGTTGTTCTACAAAAACATCTTCTTTAATTACCCCATTTAAAAAGGCACTCTTAATATCCATTTGAAACAGCTTAAATCCCTTATAACAAGCAAAGGCTAGTAGCACTCTAATGGCTTCCAATCTAGCTACAGGGGCAAAAGTCTCCTCAAAATCAATCCCTTCTATCTGATTATACCCCTTAGCCACCAATCTTGCCTTATTTCTCACCACCACACCAGAATCATTCATCTTATTCTTAAAGACCCACTTGGTTCCCACAATACTTTGATTTTTAGGTCTTTCTACTAACTCCCAAACATCATTCCTTACAAATTGATTCAATTCTTCCTGCATAGCTAAAATCCAAAACTCATTCGACAAGGCTTGATTGATGTTGGTGGGTTCAGTCATTGAGATAAAGGCAGAATGGTTTACTTCCTTCCTAAGTCCATGCCTAGTCCTAACACCTTCAGAAGGGTCTCCTAAGATCAGTTCTTTAGGATGACTCGAAGAATATCTCCAATCTCTAGGCATTGGGGTTTGAGGTTCTACCCTTTCCTCCAAATTTGTATTTCCAACTCCTTGGGTAACCTCAACAATCTCTTCATCTTCTACTTCAGATCTAGACTCCTTAGGATCAGATTCATCAAACACTACATGGGTTGTTTCTTCCACCACCAAAGTCCTCCTATTGAACACCCTAAAGGATTTCCCCACACTTGAATATCCTAAGAACACTCCTTCATCAGATTTGGGGTCAAATTTTCCTAAGGGTGACTTCCCGTTGTTCAGAATGAAAACCTTACAGCCAAAGACATGGAGGTGGGACAGATTTGGTGTTCTACCCTTAATGATCTCATAAAGTGTCTTGTTCAGTTTGACTCTCACATTCACCCTATTCAGCACATAACAGGCAGTGTTCACCGCTTCAGCCCAAAAGTATTTTGGAAGTGAATACTCGATAAGCATGGCTCTAGCGGCTTCCACTAAGGTCCTGTTCTTCCTTTCAGCTACCCCGTTCTGCTGAGGGGTCCTAGGAGCTGAAAAATTGTGACTAATCCCATGATTCTCACAAAAACTTCCAAATCTTTCATTTTCAAACTCTCCTCCGTGATCACTATGGATGGTAATAATCTCACATCCTAACTTCTTCTGAATCCAAGTAGAGAAAGATCTAAACTCATCAAATGACTCAGATTTGTGTGACAAAAACTTAACCCAAGTGAACCTCGAATAATCATCTACAATCACAAAACCATAAACTCTCCCCCCTAAGCTGGCAGTGCTAATGGGTCCAAAGAGATCCATGTGAAGAACTTCTAAAGGTCTAGAGGTGCTAATGTCCTTAACAGAGTGAAAAGAGGACTGGACTTGCTTCCCCAACTAACAGGCATCACACAGGTGATCCTTAGTGAACTTAAGCTTGGGCACACCTCTAACTAAGTCCTTTTGGGTGACTCTCCTAAGGGTTTTCATACTGGCATGACACAATCTCCTATGCCATAACCAAGACTCATCAGCAGCAGTTTTTAAGCAAATTGAATTATCAGATTTAATGCTACTTACATCCAGCTTGTAGACGTTGTTGATCCTTTGCCCCTGCAAAACAACTTCATTATTTAAGCTTAAAATGCAGCCAGTGGGCAGGAATTTGATGATGTATCCCTTGTCACGCAGTTGACTGATGCTCAGCAGGTTGTGTTTCAGTCCATCTACAAGCAAAACATTATCAATCATAAATTTCTTTGAATCACCAATTATACCTGTGCCTACCACCTTCCTGGTGGTGTTATCTCCAAGTGTAACCTTGCCTCCAGCTCTGGCCTCCAGCGAAATGAACTGATTTGCATCTCCAGTCATATGTCTAGAACATCCGCTGTCCAGGTACCACATGCTCTCACGAGGTCTTGTGTGAGAGCACACCTACAAAATCATCAAATGTCAGTCTTAGGAACCCAAACAGGTTTGGGTTCCTTCTTATGAAAAGAAGAATGCGATGCATGCGTGCTGTGCTGTGAAACAGGCAGTTTGGGTCTCCACACCCAATGTGTACTACGGTGAACAGTACAAGTGTGTGATATGTGTCCTAATATGCCACATGAAAAACATCTAACACCATGAAAAGGATTAACTAAACGTCGTGAGTGATAGTGCCTCTTCCTAGTAGTGTATGAAACATGCTTTGATGAACTTGCAACAGAATTTTTAAAAGGTGGCGGTGCATAAAACTGTTCAAAGGTAGGCGGTGTTTTGTTCTTTTCAGAAGCACTGATTTTTACTTCCAAAAACTCATTCTCTTTCTTTAAACTTGCAATTTCAAATTTTAAAGAGCCATTGTTACTTTCTACTTCACATGCCATTGTATCTAACTCTTTAAAAGCTTTTTCTAAATCAACATGCGTGGTTTTCAAAGAATCATGCTCAGAAACTAAATCAGAATATTTTTTGTTCAATTCATCAAACTCATCAAGCAGAGACATGTGATTGGAATCAAGTGTGGAATAATCTTTAACTACAGAATCATGCTCTTTTTGTAAAGTCAAATAATCTAATTTCAAACTAGCATGGGTTTTCTTAAGCTTCCTATACGATGTATGAATCTTTTCAGAAACTTCAAATAACTGATCGTAAGTAAGCTCACATACCTCTTCCTGGTCTGACTGACCAGGGTGATCATCTGCCATCAGACACAAGTTTGTTTCCTCCTCTTCAGCTTCAGTCTCAGAAGAGTCGGATGCAGAGTCTGCCCAGAACGCCTTCTGAATCCGCTTCTTGTCCTTCCTGAACTTTGGTTTCTCCTCACTCTTCTCCTTGCTTGGGTGAGCTTTAAGTGTTGGATAATCAGCCTTAATGTGTCCAGGCTTCCTGCATTCAAAACAAACCGATTCAGATGAACCCTTAAAGTTTTTATTGAACTTACCCTTGTTCCACTTCTGATAGTTCTTATGTTTCTTCCTTAGAAAGCTTTTGAATTGCCTTGTGATTAAGGCAACTTCATCGCTATCAAACCCGGAAGTGCTAGCATCTGAATCATTGGCCTTTAGTGCCACGGTCTTCTCTTTCTTGCGTTCACCTGCATCAAGTTGCCTTTGGTTCACCCCTTGCTCGTAAGCAATGAGTGATCCAAGTAAGCTGTCAATAGAGTAAGTATTTAAATCTTTGGATTTAGTAATAGCAGTAATCTTAGCATCATAAGAAGCAGGCAAACATCTAAGAATCTTGTTCACTCTTTCGTAGTTGGTAAGTTCTCTACTTAAAGCATGCAAAGAGGTAACAATCTGAGTGAACCTTGTGTACATTTCTGAAATAGTCTCACTAGGTTTCATGCAAAAAAGTTCGTAATCATGTAACAAGATGTTTAACCTAGATTGTTTGACTTCAGTTGTACCTTCGTATGTTATACATAACCTATCCCAGATTTCCTTTCCCGTTGTACAAGTAGAAACACGTATATAGTCTTCAGATTTCAAAGCACAAAAGAAACAGTTCAAACATTTTGCATTCAACTGTGCTAAATCACGATCATCAAACGTCCAATCAGCAAACGGTAATTCAGTTTTCACATTGTTAATCATTCGAAAAGGTGGTTCGTATCCGTCCTTAACTAACATCCACATGCGATAATCAATAGATTGCAGAAAAGTAGACATGCGTGTTTTCCAAAAATCAAAAGGAATATTGTCAAACAACGGTGGTCTAGTAATAGAATAACCTTCAGCAGTATTACGATTGTTACAATTAGCCATTGGATCAAATTCAAAAGTTTTTAAACAGAAATTTTGAATCCCTCTCTGATACCACTTGAAAGTTCGAAAGGGATGTTAAGCCCTAGTGAACTAATCCCGAGGCTAACCAAGAGGGGGGGTGAATTGGTTATTTAAAAATTTCATGATAACTACAAAAATCTTTTCGATACTTAGCAGCGGAAACAAGTAAATAATAACGAAAAGATCAACCAACGATATTCACCCAAGCAGTTTATATTGAAAAGTAAAGTGCAAAACTGAATCAGAAAAGCAAACCAGATTTTATAGTGGTTCGGTCAACTTGACCTATGTCCACTCCCCGGAGCCTCCCCTCCGGGTATTGCACTAAACGAAAGTGACTCTCCTTTTGCTCCCACAGCAAGGCGGAGAAGCCTGTACAAAACACCTCCTTTTCACCACACGGTGAGGTAGAGAACCTGACCTCCTTTCGCTTCCTCCTGAAGCAGGCAGAGAACCTTTGAACTCCTTTTGCTTCCACCTGAAGCGGGCAGAGAACCCCGGATCTTCTTGCGAACGATCCTCCCACGAAGAACACCGACTAGACGACAGACGCCGAGCGGAGAAGACGACTCTGATCCGTGCTTGGAGCAACCTTAGTGAATCCCTCACTAACCCCCCCTCACAAGATCTCTTCTCTCTCTCCCAACTCTCTCTTCTCTCTAGGGTTTCTCAGGGAAGGAAGGCAGCAAAAGATTTTTCCAAAAATTGGAAAAAAGTTCTTTTAAAGGAGGGCTTAAAATTTGCCCTAAATCTCAACTGGTCGGCCAAGATCGTCCAGGACGATCGGTAGATCGTCCTGTATGATCCGTTCAAAATCAACTGATTCAGTCTGGACGATTAGGCTCTTCTGGACGATCAGTAGAAAAAGTTGTTCCTATCGTCCCGTACGATACTGCGATCGTCCGGGACGATTAGTACAAATTGAGGAAAATCGTCCAGAAGACAGTTCGGGTCGTCCAGAGAAATCTGTGCTGAACGACCAAAAAATGACTTGATCGTCCAGGACGATTGGTACATCATACTGTACGATTAGTTCAAAAAGGCCCAAAATCGTCCTGTACACAGTTCGGGTCGTACAGCTGAAATGCACAAGACGATCACGATCGTCCGGGACGATCCTGCGATCGTCCTGGACGATGTGATCGTATCAATTAAATATTAATTGCTTTCCTTAATTACCAGACTAATTTAGGCATGATTGTAGTGAATCGTCCAGGACGATACACGTATCGTCCGGGACGATCAGACCAAAATACTTAAAATAAAACTTGCCTAACTTAATCTGGCGGCTGAGAATTTCTGATTTGGGAATATCATCCCGTACGATCCGTAGATCATCCAGGACGATCGGCTCAATCAGACCCTCTTAGCTTAGTCGCCCTAATTAGGGTTTCTATTTTAACTGGATCGTCTAGGACGATGTGGACATCGTCCAGGACGATCTGAACAAATTTTTAACAGAAACTCTAATTCACTCAATCTCTCTCCCTGAGTGTGTGTGTGCAAGGTTACTTAGCTAGGGAATCAGTTATATTACAATTGACTCAATAAAAGGAAAAATCATACATTTGACACACTTAGACCCGATCTTGAGTTGGCTTGAGAGGCTCGCGGTCTTTTGTGCCTGTAACAGATTAGCTAAGCAAAACACACTGGAAACATGTTTGTCATCATCAAAACCAGATTTGCAACACTACTCTCGCCCAAGCACGCTTAACTGTGGAGTTCTGATGGGATCCGATGCACTGGTGCTGGTATGGTCGCACCCGTAGTAATACGGTCTCAAATTCTACTTAAGTAGACTACAATGGAGAGGTGATTTGGGCGCTTCTTCATTCCGGCGCACCGTAGGGGACCGAACATGAGTTTTTCGGACGTGCAAGCCCGGCCGATGGGCCTACAACACATCGGCGCCTCCTCCGGCTCTGAAAAAGTTTTTCGGAATGGGGTCATAGTGCCGAATCAGAATCTTGGGCGGAAAGTTATTTCAATTCCCGCGCGGCCCCATCGAGGGACCCGCCGGTCGCCTTCACGGGTCCCACGATGTGGATTTCTTCGCTCGAGGTGCGACGGGTGATGATCGCCACGGGTTCGGAGGGCGTGCTGAAGCGCTGCAAAAAAAAGGAGAAGCCTGGTTAAAAAGGGGTGCAACACGAGGACTTCCCAGGAGGTCACCCATCCTAGTACTACTCTCGCCCAAGCATGCTTAACTGCGGAGTTCTGATGGGATCCGGTGCACTGGTGCTAGTATAGTCTCACCCGTAGTAATAAGATCTCAAATTCTACTTAAGTAGACTACGGTGGAGAGGTGATTTGAGCGCTTCTTCATTCTGGCACACTGTAGGGGACCGAACATGAGTTTCTCAGACATGCAAGCCCGGCTGATGGGCCTACGGCACCTCGGCACCTCCTCCGGCTCTAAAAAAGCTTTCCGGAATGGG
>CM034298.1:30344865-30365049 GCA_019925795.1 Dendrobium chrysotoxum | reverse complement strand
TCCTTCTCTCATTATTTCTAATTCTCTATTACTCTCCTTTTTCCTCTATCTCTCCCTCTCCCCTCTCTCATTATTTCTAATTATCCTTCTTGCTCAATCTCCCACTTTATCTCTCCTCTCTCTCTCTCTCATAATTTTTTATTTCCATCATTCTCCTTTTTGCTCTCTCTCTCTCTCCCTCTCTCCTTATTTCTAATCCTTCATCATTCTACTTCTTGCTCTATCTCCCTCTTTCTCTCTCTCCTCTCTCTCTCTGTTTCTCCCTTTCTCTTTATTTCTAATTCTCCATCATTCTCCTTCTTGCTCTATCTCCCTCTTTCTCTCTCTCTCTCTCCCTCCTCTCTCACTATTTCTAATTCTCCTTCTTACTCTACCTCCCTCTCTCTCTCCTCTGTCTCTCTATCATTATTTCTAATTCACCATCATTCTTCCACTTGCTCTCTCTCTCTTTCATTATTCTAATTCTCCATCATTGTCTCTCTCTCTCCTCTCTCTCTCTCTCCCTCCCTCTCTCATTATTTCTAATTCTCCATCATTCTCTTTCTTGCTCTCTCTCTCTCTCTCTCTCTCTCTCTCTCTCTCTCCACATCTCTCCTTTTATCTAATTCTCCATCATTCTCCTTCGTGCTCTCTCTCCTCTCTCATTATTTCTGATTCTCCATTTCTCTCTCTCTCTCTCTCTCTTTCTCTTTCTATCCCCCTCTCCCCTCTCTCGTTATTTCTAATTCTCGTTCTTGCTCTATCTCCCTTTTCTCTCTCCTCTCTCTCTCCCTCTCACATTATTTCTAATTCTCTATCATTCTCCTTCTTGCTCTATCTCCCTCTTTCTCTCCTCTCTCTCTCTCTTTCTCTCTCTCTCTCACTCTATCTCTCTCTCTCTCTCATTATTCTTATGCTCCACCATTCTACCTCTTGCTCTCTCTCTCTGTCCTCTCTCTCTTTCTCTCTTTCTCTCTGTGTCTCTCTCTCCATCTCATTATTTCTAATTCTCTATTGATCTCCTTTTTCCTCTATCTCTCCCTCTCCCCTCACTCATTATTTCTAATTCTCCTTCTTGCACAGTCTCACTCTTTATCTTTCCTCTCTCTCTCTCTCATTATTTTTTATTTCCATCATTCTCCTTTTTGCTCTCTCTCTCCCTCTCTCATTATTTCTAATCCTTCATCATTCTACTTATTGATCTATCTCCCTCTTTCTCTCTATCCTCTCTCTCTCCCTTTCTCTTTATTTTTAATTCTCCATCATTCTCCTTCTTGCTTTATCTCCCTCTTTCTCTCCTCTCTATCTTTCTGTCTCGCTCTCCCACTCCCATCCCTCATTATTTCTAATTTTCTTTCTTGCTCAATCTCCCTTTTTCTTGTTCCTCTCTCTCGCTCTCTCTCATTATTTCTGATTCTCCAACATTCTCCTTCTTGCTCTCTCTCCCTCTCCCTCTCCCTCTCTCATTATTTCTGTTCTTCATCATTTTCCTTTTCACTCTATCTCCCACTCTCTCTGTCTATCCTCTCTCTCTCTCTCTGTCTCTCGTCTCTCGTCTCTCGTCTCTCACTTTCTCTTTATTTCTAATTCTTCATCTTTCTCCTTCTTGCTCTATCTCCCTCCTTCTCTCCTCTCTTTCACTCTCTCTCTCATTATTCTAATTCTCCATCATTCTCCCTCTTGCTCTCTCACTCTCTCCCTCTCTCATTATTTCTAATTCTCCATTTCTCTTCTTCTTGCTCTCTCTCTCTCTCTTTCTCTCTTTCTCACACTCTCCTTATTTCTAATTCCCCATCATTCTCTCTCTCCCCCTCTCTCCTTTTTTCTAATTCTCCATCATTCTACTTCTTACTCTATCTCACTTTCTCTCTCTCTCTCTCTCTCTCTCTCTCCCTCTCTCATATTTCTAATTCTTCATCATTCTCCTTTTTGCTCTATATCCCTCTTTCTCTCTCTCCTCTCTCTATCTCTCCTCTCCCTTTCTCTTTATTTCTAAATCTCCATCTCTCTCTCTCTCTCTCTCCTTCTCTCTCATTATTTACAATTCTCTATTACTCTCCTTTTTCCTCTATGTCTCCCTCTCCCCTCTCTCATTATTTCTAATTCTCCTTCTTGCTCAATCTCCCACTTTATCTCTCCTCTCTCTCATAATTTTTGATTTCCATCATTCTCCTTTTTGCTCTCTCTCTCTCCCTCTCTCATTATTTCTAATCCTTCATCATTCTACTTATTGCTCTATCTCCCTCTTTCTCTCTCCTCTCTCTCTCTCTCCCTTTCTCTTTATTTTTAATTCTTCATCATTCTCCTTCTTGCTCTATCTCCCTCTTTCTCTCTCTCTCCCTCTCTCAATATTTCTAATTCTCTTTATTGCTCAATCTCCCTCTTTCTCTCTCCTCTCTCTGTCTCTCTCAATATTCCTAATTCTCTATTACTCTCCTTTTTCCTCTCTCTCTCCCCTCTCCCCTCTCTCATTATTTCTAATTCTCCTTCTTGCTCAATCTCCCTCTTTCTCTCTCTCATTTTTTCTGATTCTCCATCATTCTCCTTCTTGCTCTCTCTCTCTCTCTCTCTTTCTCTATCCCTCTCTCATTATTTCTAATTCTTCATCATTCTCCATCTTGCTCCATCTCCCTCTCTCTCTCTCTTTCTCTCACTTCTCCCCTTTGTCTTTATTTCTAATTCTCCATCATTCTCCTTCTTACTCTTTCTCCCTATTTCTCTCCTCTCTCTCTATCTCTCTCTCATTATTCCAATTCTCAATCATTCTCCCTCTTGCTCTCTCTCTCTCTCCCACACTCTCATTATTTCGAATTCTCCATATCTCTTATTCTTGCTCTCTCTCTTTCTCTCTCTGTCCTTGTATAAATTTCCCCATCATTCTCTCTCTCTCACTCTCATTATTTCTAATTCTCCAACATTCTCCTTCTTACTCTCTCTCTCTCACTATCTCTTTCTCCCTCTCTCATTATTTCTAATTCCCCATCATTCTCCTTCTTGCTCTCTCTCTCTCTCCATCTCTCTCTATCTCTCTCTCTCTCTCTCTCTCTCTCTCTCTCTCTTTCTCCCTCCCTCCCTCTCTCATTATTTCTAATTCTCCATCATTCTCCTTCTTGCTCTATCTCCCTCTTTCTCTCTATCCTCTCTCTCTCTCCCCCCTCTCTCTTAATTTCTAATTATCCATCATTCTCCTTCTTGCTCCATCTCCCAGTCTCTCTATCTCTCAATCTATCTCTTTCTTCCTCTCTCCTTATTTCTAATTCTCCATCATTCCCCTTCTTGCTCTATCTCCGTCTTTCTCTCGTCTCTCTCTCTCTCTCTCTCTCTCCCTCTCTTATTATTTCTAATTTTTCAACATTCTCCTTCTTTCTCTATCTCACTCTTTCTCTTTCCTCTCGCTCCTCTCTCTCTCTTTTTCTCTCTCTCCCCTTCTAATTCTCCATCATTCTCTCTCTCTCTATCTCTCTCCCTCTCCCCTCTCTCATTATTTCTAATTCTCTTTCTTACTCAATCTCCCTCTTTCTCTCTCCTTTCTCTCCCTCATTATTTTTTATTCTCCATCATTCTCCTTCTTTGCTCTATCTCCCTCTTTCTCTCTCTCTCCTCTCTCTCTCATCTCTCCATTTCTCTTTATTTCTAATTCTCCATCATTCTCCTTCTTGCTCTATCTCCCTCTTTCTGTCCTCTCTCTCTCCCTCTCTCTCTCTCTCTCTCTCATTATTTCTAATTCTTCATCACTCTTAGGGCTACAAACGAACCGAGTCGAGCCGAGTATGTGAGTGTTCGTGTTTGAGTTCGTTTATCATTAGCCTATTCAAGTTTGGTTCGTGTTTGATTCTAACTTTATTGTTTGTGTTCATGTTTGGTTCATTTAATTTAAGGGTGTTCATGTTTGATTCATGTTCGGTTCATTTTTGGTTTGTTTAATGCTTATCGAGCTTTAAACAAACAAGCCTTAACGAGCTATATTCATGAACATATTTAGCAAACAATCTATTAAATGAATAATAATATGAAGTTAGCCTTCCACCATTCTAAGCAATCAAAATGAACTACCGGATTTTCTTCCTTAATGAATTACTGAATGTCATAGTCAGCCTCACGAATAGAACTTTTATCGAGCTCAATGTCGAGCTTGTTCACAAACTTCAAATGATTCATTCTCATTTTTGCTCTATATCCCTCTTTCTCTCTCTCCTCTCTCTCTCTCTCTATCTCTCCTCTCCCTTTCTCTTTATTTCAAAATCTCCATCATTCTCCTTCTTGCTCTATCTCCCTCTTTCTCTCCTCTCTATCTCTCTCTCTCTCTCACACTCTATCTTTCTCTCCCATTATTCTTATTCTCCAACATTCTCCCTCCCTCTCTCTCTCTTTCTCTCTCTCTCTCTCTCTCTCTCTATCTCTCCTCTCCCTTTCTCTTTATTTCAAAATCTCCATCATTCTCCTTCTTGCTCTATCTCCCTCTTTCTCTCCTCTCTCTCTCTCTCTCTCACTCTCTCTTTCTCTCCCATTATTCTTATTCTCCAACATTCTCCCTCTCTCTCTCTCTCTCTCTCTCTCTCTCTCTCTCTCTCTCTCTCCATCTCTCATTATTTCTAATTCTCTATTACTCTCCTTTTTCCTCTATCTCTTCCTCTCCCCTCTCTCATTATTTCTAATTCTCCTTCTTGCTCAATCTCCTTCTTTATCTCTCCTCTCTCTATCTCTCATTATTTTTTTTATTTCCATCATTCTCCTTTTTTCTCTCTCTCTCTCTCCCCCTCTCTTAATATTTCTAATCCTTCATCATTCTACTTCTTGCTCTGTCTCCCTCTTACTCTCTCTCTCCTCTCTCTCTCCCTCCCTTTCTCTTTATTTCTAATTCTCCATCATTCTCCTCTTGCTCTATCTCCCTCTTTCTCTCCTCTCTATCTTTCTCTCTCGCTCTTCCTCTCCCTCTCCCATCCCACATTATTTCTAATTCTCTTTCTTGCTCAATCTCCCTTTTTCTTGCTCCTCTCTCTCGCTCTCTCTCATTATTTCTAATTCTCCATCATTCTCCTTCTTGCTCTCTCTCTCCCTCTCCCTCTCATTATTTCTATTCTTCATCATTTTCCTTTTCGCTCTATCTCCCACTTTCTCTCTCTGTCTCTCTTCTCTCTCTCTGTCTCTCTCGTCTCTCGCTTTCTATTTATTTCTAATTCTCCATCTCTCTCCTTACTCTATCTCCCTCCTTCTCTCCTCTCTTTCTCTCTCTCTCATTATTCTAATTCTCCATCATTCTCCCTCTTGCTCTCTCACTCTCTCCCTCTCTCATTATTTCTAACTCTCCATTTCTCTTCTTCTTGCTCTCTCTCTCTCTTTCTCTCTTTCTCACACTCTCCTTATTTCTAATTCCCCATCATTATCTCTCTCTATACCTCTCTCTCTGCCCCTCTCTCCTTATTTCTAATTCTCCATCATTCTCCTTCTTGCGCTATCTCACTTTCTCTCTCTCTCCTCTCTCTCTATCTCTCATTATTTGTAATTCTCCATCATTGTCCTTGTTCTCACCCTTTGTCTTTCTCTCTCTCTCTCTCTCCCTCTCTCATTATTTCTAATTCTTCATCATTCTCCTTTTTGCTCTATATCCCTCTTTCTCTCTCTCCTCTCTCTCTCTATCTCTCCTCTCCCTTTCTCTTTATTTCTAAATCTCCATCATTCTCCTTCTTGCTCTATCTCCCTCTTTCTCTCCTCTCTCTCTCTCTCTCTTTATTTCTAATTCTCTATTGCTCCCCTTTTTCCTCTATCTCTCCCTCTCCCCTCTCTCATTATTTCTAATTCTCCTTCTTGCTCAATCTCCCACTTTATCTCTCCTCTCTCTCTCTCATAATTTTTGATTTCCATCATTCTCCTTTTTGCTCTCTCTCTCTCTCTCCCTCTCTCATTATTTCTAATCCTTCATCATTCTACTTATTGCTCTATCTCCCTCTTTCTCTCTCTCCTCTCTCTTTCCTTTTCTCTTTATTTTTTAATTCTCCATCATTCTCCTTCTTGCTCTATCTCCCTCTTTCTCTCTCTCTCCCTCCTCTCTCAATATTTCTAATTCTCTTTCTTGCTCTACCTCCCTCTCTCTCTCCTCTCTTTCTATCATTATTTCTAATTCACCATCATTCTTCCACTTGCTCTCTCTCTTTCATTATTCTAATTCTCCATCATTGTCTCTCTCTCCTCTCTCTCTCTCTCTCCCTCCCTCTCTCATTATTTCTAATTCTCATCATTCTCTTTCTCACTCTCTCTCTCTCTCTCTTTCTCTCTCTTCTCCATTTTCTCTTTATTTCTAATTCTCCATCATTCTCCTTCTTACTCTTTCTCCCTATTTCTCTCCTCTCTCTCTCTCTCTGCCTCTCTCTAATTATTCCAATTCTCAATCATTCTCCCTCTTGCTCTCTCTCTCCCACACTCTCATTATTTCTAATTCTCCATATCTCTTATTCTTGCTCTATCTCTCTCTTTCTCTCTCTCTCCTTGTATAAAATTCCCCATCATTCTCTCTCTCTCACTCTCATTATTTCTAATTCTCCAACATTCTCCTTCTTACTCTCTCTCTCACTATCTCTTTCTCTCTCTCTCTCATTATTTCTAATTCCCCATCATTCTCCTTGCTCTCTCTCTCTCTCTCCATCTCTCTCTATCTCTCTCTCTCTCTTTCTCCCTCCCTCCCTCTCTCATTATTTCTAATTCTCCATCATTCTCCTTCTTGCTCTATCTCCCTCTTTCTCTCTATCCTCTCTCTCTCTCCCCCCTCTCTCTTAATTTCTAATTATCCATCATTCTCCTTCTTGCTCTATCTCCCACTCTCTCTATCTCTCTCTCTATCTCTTTCTCCCTCTCTCCTTATTTCTAATTCTCCATCATTCCCCTTCTTGCTCTATTCCGTCTTTCTCTCGTCTCTCTCTCTCTCTCCCTCTCTTATTATTTCTAATTTTTCAACATTCTCCTTCTTGCTCTATCTCACTCTTTCTCTCTCCTCTCTCTCTTCTCTCTCTCTTTTTCTCTCTTTCCCCTTCTAATTCTCCATCATTCTCTTTCTCTTTCTCTCTCTCCTCTCTCTCTCTCCCTCCCTCTCTCATTATTTCTAATTCTCCATCATTCTCTTTCTTGCTCTCTCTCTCTCTCCACATCTCTCCTTTTATCTAATTCTCCATCATTCACCTTCGTCTCTCTCTCCTCTCTCATTATTTCTGATTCTCCATTTCTCTCTCTCTCTTTCTCTTTCTATCCCCCTCTCCCCTCTCTCGTTATTTCTAATTCTTGTTCTTGCTCTATCTCCCTTTTCTCTCTCCTCTCCCTCTCCCTCTCACATTATTTCTAATTCTCTATCATTCTCCTTCTTGCTCTATCTCCCTCTTTCTCTCCTCTCTCTCTTTCTTTCTCTCTCTCTCACTCTATCTCTCTCTCTCTCATTATTCTTATTCTCCACCATTCTACCTCTTGCTCTCTCTCTCTCTCTGTCCTCTCTCTCTCTCTCTCTCTCTCTCTCTCTCTGTGTCTCTCTCTCCATCTCTCATTTTTTTGTAATTCTCTATTGATCTCCTTTTTCCTCTATCTCTCCCTCTCCCCTCACTCATTATTTCTAATTCTCCTTCTTGCACAATCTCACTCTTTATCTCTCCTCTCTCTCTCTCTCATTATTATTGATTTCCATCATTCTCCTTTTTGCTCTCTCTCTCTCTCTCCCTCTCTCATTATTTCTAATCCTTCATCATTCTACTTCTTGCTCTATCTCCCTCTTTCTCTCTCTCCTCTCTCTCTCTCTCTCCCTTTCTCTTTATTTCTAATTCTCCATCATTCTCCTTCTTGCTCTATCTCCCTCTTTCTCTCCTCTCTCTCTTTCTCTCTCTCTCTCTCCCTCCTCTCTCACTATTTCTAATTCTCCTTCTTACTCTACCTCCCTCTCTCTCTCCTCTCTCTCTTTATCATTATTTCTAATTCACCATCATTCTTCCTCTTGCTCTCTCTCTCTCTCTCTCTCTCATTATTCTAATTCTCCATCATTCTCTCTCTCCTCTCTCTCTCTCCCTCCCTCTCTCATTATTTCTAATTATCCATCATTCTCCTTCTCTCTCTCTCTCTCTCTCTCTCTCTCTCTCTCTCTCTCTCTCTCTCTCCACGTCTCTCCTTTTATCTAATTCTCCATAATTCTCCTTCGTGCTCTATCTCCCTCTCTCTCTCTCTCTCTCTCTCTCTCTCTTCCTCTCTCATTATTTCTAATTCTCCATTTCTCCCTCTCTCTCTCTCTTTGTCTTTCTCTCCCCCTCTCCCCTCTCTCGTTATTTCTAATTCTCGTTCTTGCTCTGTCTCCCTTTTCTCTCTCTCTCTCTCTCTCTCTCTCATTATTTCAAATTCTCCATCATTCTCCTTCTTGCTCTCTCTCTCCCTCTCTCTCTCTCTCTTCTCTCTCTCTCGCCTTATCTCATTATTTCTAATCCTTCAACATTCTCCTTCTTGCTCTATCTTTCTATTTCTCTCTCTCCTCTCCCTGTCTCTCTTTCTCTCTCTCTCTCTCCCTCGCTTTCTCTTTATTTCTAATTCTCTAACATTCTCCTTGTCGCTCTTTCTCCCACTTTATCTCCTCTCTCTCTCCCTCCCTTTCTCTTTATTTCTAATTCTCCATCATTCTCCTTCTTGCTTTATCTCCCTCTTTATCTCCTCTCTCTCTTTCTCTCTCTCTCTCAACCTCCATTTATCCTTATTTCTAATTCTCCATCATTCTCCTTCTTGCTATATCTGCCTCTTTATCTCTTCTTTCTCTCTCTCCCCTCTCATTATTTCTAATTCTCCTTCTTGCTCAACCACCCTCTCCCTCTCTCTCTCTCTCTCTCTCTCTCTCTCTCTCTCTCTCTCTCTCTCTCTCATTCTTTCTAATTCTCCATCATTCTACCTCTATTCTCTATCTCTCTCATTATTCTGATTCTCCATCATTGTCTCTCTCTCTCTCTCCCCCTTTATCCTTATTTCTAATTCTCCATCATTCTCCTTCTTGGTCTATCTCCCTCTTTCTCTCCTCTCTCTCTCTCTCTTCTCTCTCTCCCCCCTCTATCATTATTTCTAGTCCTCCTTTTTGCTCTACCTCCCTCACTCTCTCTCTCTCTCTCTCACATTATTTCTAATTCTCCATCATTCTTCCTCTTGCTCTCTCTCTCTCTCTCACCATTCTAATTCTCCATCATTCACTCTCTCTCTCCTCTTACTCTACCACCCTCCCTCCCTCTCTCATTATTTCAAATTCTCCATCATTCTCCTTCTTGCTCTCTCTCTCTCCACCTCTCTCCTTTTTTCTAATTCACCCATCATTCTCCTTCGTGATCTATCTCCCTCTCTCTCTCCTCTCTCTCTCTTCCTCTCTCATTATTTCTAATTCTCCAATTCTCTCTCTCTTTCTCTCTCTCCCCCTCTCCCCTCTCTCGTTATTTCTAATTCTCCTTCTTGCTCTGTCGCTCTTTTCTCTCTCCTCTGTCTCTCTCTCCCTCACATTATTTCTAATTCTTAATCATTCTCTCTCTCCCCTTCTCCCTCTCCCCTCTCTCATTATTTCTAATTCTCTTTATTGCTCAATCTCCCTCTTTCTCTCTCCTCTCTCTGTCTCTCTCAATATTCCTAATTCTCTACTACTCTCCTTTTTCCTCTCTCTCTCCCTCTCCCCTCTCTCATTACTTCTAATTCTCCTTCTTGCTCAATCTCCCTCTTTCTCTCTCTCATTTTACTGATTCTCCATCATTCTCCTTCTTGCTCTCTCTCTCTCTCTCTTTCTCTATCCCTCTGTCATTATTTCTAATTCTTCATCATTCTCCATCTTGCTCTATCTCCCTCTCTCTCTTTCTCTCTCTTCTCCATTTTCTCTTTATTTCTAATTCTCCATCATTCTCCTTCTTACTCTTTCTCCCTATTTCTCTCCTCTCTCTCTATGCCTCTCTCTCATTATTCCAATTCTCAATCATTCTCCCTCTTGCTCTCTCTCTCTCCCACACTCTCATTATTTATAATTCTCCATATCTCTTATTCTTGCTCTATCTCGTTCTTGCTCTGTCTCCCTTTTCTCTCTCCTCTCTCTCTCTCTCTCTCTCTCTCATTATTTCAAATTCTCCATCATTCTCCTTCTTGCTCTCTCTCTCCCTCTCTCTCTCTCTTTCTCTCTCTCTCGCCTTATCTCATTATTTCTAATCCTTCAACATTCTCCTTCTTGCTCTATCTTCCTATTTCTCTCTCTCCTCTCCCTGTCTCTCTTTCTCTCTCTCTCTCTCCCTCGCTTTCTCTTTATTTCTAATTCTCGAACATTCTCCTTGTCGCTCTTTCTCCCACTTTATCTCCTCTCTCTCTCCCTCCCTTTCTCTTTATTTCTAATTCTCCATCATTCTCCTTCTTGCTTTATCTCCCTCTTTATCTCCTCTCTCTCTCTCAACCTCCATTTATCCTTATTTCTAATTCTCCATCATTCTCCTTCTTGCTATAACTGCCTCTTTATCTCTTCTTTCTCTCTCTCCCCTCTTATTATTTCTAATTCTCCTTCTTGCTCAACCACCCTCTCCCTCTCTCTCTCTCTCTCTCTCTCTCTCTCTCTCTCTCATTCTTTCTAATTCTCCATCATTCTACCTCTATTCTCTATCTCTCTCATTATTCTGATTCTCCATCATTGTCTCTCTCTCTCTCCCCCTTTATCCTTATTTCTAATTCTCCATCATTCTCCTTCTTGGTCTATCTCCCTCTTTCTCTCCTCTCTCTCTCTCTTCTCTCTCTCCCCGCCTCTATCATTATTTCTAGTCCTCCTTTTTGCTCTACCTCCCTCACTCTCTCTCTCTCTCTCTCTCTCTCTCACACATTATTTCTAATTCTCCATCATTCTTCCTCTTGCTCTCTCTCTCTCTCACATTCTAATTCTCCATCATTCACTCTCTCTCTCCTCTCACTCTACCACCCTCCCTCCCTCTCTCATTATTTCAAATTCTCCATCATTCTCCTTCTTGCTCTCTCTCTCTCCACCTCTCTCCTTTTTTCTAATTCACCCATCATTCTCCTTCGTGATCTATCTCCCTCTCTCTCTCCTCTCTCTCTCTTCCTCTCTCATTATTTCTAATTCTCCAATTCTCTCTCTCTCTTTCTCTCTCTCCCCCTCTCCCCTCTCTCGTTATTTCTAATTCTCCTTCTTGCTCTGTCGCCCTTTTCTCTCTCCTCTGTCTCTCTCTCCCTCACATTATTTCTAATTCTTAATCATTCTCTCTCTCCCCTTCTCCCTCTCCCCTCTCTCATTATTTCTAATTCTCTTTATTGCTCAATCTCCCTCTTTCTCTCTCCTATCTCTGTCTCTCTCAATATTCCTAATTCTCTATTACTCTCCTTTTTCCTCTCTCTCTCCCTCTCCCCTCTCTCATTACTTCTAATTCTCCTTCTTGCTCAATCTCCCTCTTTCTCTCTCTCATTTTTTCTGATTCTCCATCATTCTCCTTCTTGCTCTCTCTCTCTCTTCTCTATCCCTCTCTCATTATTTCTAATTCTTCATCATTCTCCATCTTGCTCTATCTCCCTCTCTCTCTCTTTCTCTCTCTTCTCCATTTTCTCTTTATTTCTAATTCTCCATCATTCTCCTTCTTACTCTTTCTCCCTATTTCTCTCCTCTCTCTCTCTCTGCCTCTCTCTCATTATTCCAATTCTCAATCATTCTCCCTCTTGCTCTCTCTCTCTCCCACACTCTCATTATTTCTAATTCTCCATATCTCTTATTCTTGCTCTATCTCTCTCTTTCTCTCTCTCTCCTTGTATAAAATTCCCCATCATTCTCTCTCTCTCACTCTCATTATTTCTAATTCTCCAACATTCTCCTTCTTACTCTCTCTCTCACTATCTCTTTCTCTCTCTCTCTCTCATTATTTCTAATTCCCCATCATTCTCCTTGCTCTCTCTCTCTCTCTCCATCTCTCTCTATCTCTCTCTCTCTCTTTCTCCCTCCCTCCCTCTCTCATTATTTCTAATTCTCCATCATTCTCCTTCTTGCTCTATCTCCCTCTTTCTCTCTATCCTCTCTCTCTCTCTCCCCCTCTCTCTTAATTTCTAATTATCCATCATTCTCCTTCTTGCTCTATCTCCCACTCTCTCTATCTCTCTCTCTATCTCTTTCTCCCTCTCTCCTTATTTCTAATTCTCCATCATTCCCCTTCTTGCTCTATTCCGTCTTTCTCTCGTCTCTCTCTCTCTCCCTCTCTTATTATTTCTAATTTTTCAACATTCTCCTTCTTGCTCTATCTCACTCTTTCTCTCTCCTCTCTCTCTTCTCTCTCTCTTTTTCTCTCTTTCCCCTTCTAATTCTCCATCATTCTCTTTCTCTCTCTCTCTCTATCTCTCTCTCTCTCTCCCTCCCTCTTTCTCTCTCTGTCTCCTCTCTCTCTCGTCTCTCCATTTCTCTTTATTTCTAATTCTCCATCATTCTCCTTCTTGCTCTATCTCCTCTCTCTCTCCCTCTCTCATTATTTCTAATCCTTCATCATTCTAATTCTTGCTCTATCTCCCTCTTTCTCTCTCTCCTCTCTCTCTCTCCCTTTCTCTTTATTTCTAATTCTCCATCATTCTCCTTCTTGCTCTATCTCCCTCTTTCTCTCCTCTCTCTCTCCTCTCCTCTCTCTCATTATTTCTAATTCTCCTTCTTACTCTACCTCCCTCTCTCTCTCTCCTCTCCCTCTTTATCATTATTTCTAATTCACCATCATTCTTCCTCTTGCTCTCTCTCTCTCTCTCATTATTCTAATTCTCCATCATTCTCTCTCTCCTCTCTCTCTCTCCCTCCCTCTCTCATTATTTCTAATTATCCATCAATCTCCTCTCTCTCTCTCTCTCTCTCTACCTCCCTCTCTCTCTACTCCCTCTATCTCTTTCCTCTCTCTCTCTCCCTCCCTCTCTCATTATTTCTATTATCCATAATTCTCCTTCTCTCTCTCTCTCTCTCTCTCTCTCTCTCAACAGTCTCTCCTTTTATCTAATTCTCCATAATTCTCCTTCGTGCTCTATCTCCCTCTCTCTCTCTCCTCTCTCTCTCTCTCTTCCTCTCTCATTATTTCTAATTCTCCATTTCTCCTCTCTCTCTCTCTCTTTGTCTTTCTCTCCCCCTCTCCCCTCTCTCGTTATTTCTAATTCTCGTTCTTGCTCTGTCTCCCTTTTCTCTCTCCTCTCTCTCTCTCTCATTATTTCAAATTCTCCATCATTCTCCTTCTTGCTCTCTCTCTCCCTCTCTCTCTCTCTCTTTCTCTCTCTCTCTCCCCTATCTCATTATTTTTAATCCTTCAACATTCTCCTTCTTGCTCTATCTTTCTATTTCTCTCTCTCCTCTCTCTGTCTCTCTTCTCTCTCTCTCTCTCCCTCGCTTTCTCTTTATTTCTAATTCTCTAACATTCTCCTTGTTGCTCTTTCTCCTTCTTTATCTCCTCTCTCTCTCCCTCCCTTTCTCTTTATTTCTAATTCTCCATCATTCTCCTTCTTGCTCTATCTCCCTCTTTATCTCCTCTCTCTCTTTCTCTCTCTCTCAACCTCCCTTTATCCTTATTTCTAATTCTCCATCATTCTCCTTCTTGCTCTATCTGTCTCTTTATCTCCTCTTTCTCTCTCTCCCCTCTCATTATTTCTAATTCTCCTTCTTGCTCTACCACCCTCTCCCTCTATCCTCTCTCTCTCTCTCTCTCTCTCTCTCTCTCTCTCTCTCTCTCTCTCTCTCTTTCTAATTCTACATCATTCTACCTCTATTCTCTATCTCTCTCATTATTCTGATTCTCCATCATTGTCTCTCTCTCTCTCCCCCTTTATCCTTATTTCTAATTCTCCATCATTCTCCTTCTTGGTCTATCTCCCTCTTTCTCTCCTCTCTCTCTCTCTTCTCGCTCCCTCCCCCCTCTATCATTATTTCTAGTCCTTTTTGCCCTACCTCCCTCACTCTCTCCTCTCTCTCTCTCACATTATTTCTAATTCTCCATCATTCTTCCTCTTGCTCTCTCTCTATCTCATTATTCTAATTCTCCATCATTCACTCTCTCTCTCCTCTCACTCTACCTCCCTCCCTCCCTCTCTCATTATTTCAAATTCTCCATCATTCTCCTTCTTGCTCTCTCTCTCTCTCCACCTCTCTCCTTTTTTCTAATTCACCCATCATTCTCCTTCGTGATCTATCTCCCTCTCTCTCTCCTCTCTCTCTCTTCCTCTCTCATTATTTCTAATTCTCCAATTCTCTCTCTCTCTTTCTCTCTCTCCCCCTCTCCCCTCTCTCGTTATTTCTAATTCTCCTTCTTGCTCTGTCTCCCTTTTCTCTCTCCTCTGTCTCTCTCTCCCTCACATTATTTCTAATTCTTAATCATTCTCTCTCTCCCCTTCTCCCTCTCCCCTTCTCATTATTTCTAATTCTCTTTATTGCTCAATCTCCCTCTTTCTCTCTCCTCTCTCTGTCTCTCTCAATATTCCTAATTCTCTATTACTCTCCTTTTTCCTCTCTCTCTCTCTCCCTCTCCCCTCTCTCATTACTTCTAATTCTCCTTCTTGCTATATCTCCCTCTTTCTCTCTCTCATTTTTTCTGATTCTCCATCATTCTCCTTCTTGCTCTCTCTCTCTCTCTCTTTCTCTTATCCCTCTCTCATTATTTCTAATTCTTCATCATTCTCCATCTTGCTCTATCTCCCTCTCTCTCTCTTTCTCTCTCTTCTCCGTTTTCTCTTTATTTCTAATTCTCCATCATTCTCCTTCTTACTCTTTCTCCCTACTTCTCTCCTCTCTCTCTCTCTCTATCTCTCTCTTATTATTCCAATTCTCAATCATTCTCCCTCTTGCTCTCTCTCTCTCCCACACTCTCATTATTTATAATTCTCCATATCTCTTATTCTTGCTCTCTCTCTCTCTCTCTCTCTCTATATAAAATTCCCCATCATGCTCTCTCTCTCTCTCCCCCTATCTTATTATTTCTAATTCTTCAACATTCTCCTTCTTGCTCTATCTTTCTATTTCTCTCTCTCCTCTCCCTGTCTCTCTGTCTCTCTCTCTCTCTCTCTCTCTCTCTCTCTCTCTCTCTCTCTCTCTCTCCCTCGCTTTCTCTTTATTTCTAATTCTCTAACATTCTCCTTGTTGCTCTTTCTCCCTCTTTATCTCCTCTCTCTCTCCCTCCCTTTCTCTTTATTTCTAATTCTCCATCATTCTCCTTCTTGCTCTATCTCCCTCTTTATCTCCTCTCTCTCTTTCTCTCTCTCTCTCAACCTCCCTTTATCCTTATTTCTAATTCTCCATCATTCTCCTTCTTGCTCTATCTATCTCTTTATCTCCTCTTTCTCTCTCTCCCCTCTCATTATTTCTAATTCTCCTTCTTGCTCTACCACCCTCTCCCTCTATCCTCTCTCTCTCTCTCTCTCTCTCTCATTCTTTCTAATTCTCCATCATTCTACCTCTATTCTCTATCTCTCTCATTATTCTGATTCTCCATCATTGTCTCTGTCTCTCTCTCCCCCTTTATCCTTATTTCTAATTCTCCATCATTCTCCTTCTTGGTCTATCTCCCTCTTTCTCTCCTCTCTCTCTCTCTTCTCTCTCTCCCCGCCTCTATCATTATTTCTAGTCCTCCTTTTTGCTCTACCTCCCTCACTCTCTCTCTCTCTCTCTCTCTCTCTCTCTCTCTCTCTCTCTCACATTATTTCTAATTCTCCATCATTCTTCCTCTTGCTCTCTCTCTCTCACTATTCTAATTCTCCATCATTCACTCTCTCTCTCCTCTCACTCTACCACCCTCCCTCCCTCTCTCATTATTTCAAATTCTCCATCATTCTCCTTCTTGCTCTCTCTCTCTCCACCTCTCTCCTTTTTTCTAATTCACCCATCATTCTCCTTCGTGATCTATCTCCCTCTCTCTCTCCTCTCTCTCTTCCTCTCTCATTATTTCTAATTCTCCAATTCTCTCTCTCTCTTTCTCTCTCTCCCCCTCTCCCCTCTCTCGTTATTTCTAATTCTCCTTCTTGCTCTGTCGCCCTTTTCTCTCTCCTCTGTCTCTCTCTCCCTCACATTATTTCTAATTCTTAATCATTCTCTCTCTCCCGTTCTCCCTCTCCCCTCTCTCATTATTTCTAATTCTCTTTAATGCTCAATCTCTTTCTTTCTATCTCCTCTCTCTATCTCTCTCAATATTCCTAATTCTCTATTACTCTCCTTTTTCCTCTCTCTCTCCCTCTCCCCTCTCTCATTACTTCTAATTCTCCTTCTTGCTCAATCTCCCTGTTTCTCTCTCTCATTTTTTCTGATTCTCCATCATTCTCCTTCTTGCTCTCTCTCTCTCTCTCTTTCTCTATCCCTCTCTCATTATTTCTAATTCTTCATCATTCTCCATCTTGCTCTATCTCCCTCTCTCTCTCTTTCTCTCTCTTCTCCGTTTTCTCTTTATTTCTAATTCTCCATCATTCTCCTTCTTACTCTTTCTCCCTATTTCTCTCCTCTCTCTCTCTCTGTCTCTCTTCTCCGTTTTCTCTTTATTTCTAATTCTCCATCATTCTCCTTCTTACTCTTTCTCCCTATTTCTCTTCTCTCTCTCTCTCTGTCTCTCTCTCATTATTCCAATTCTCAATCATTCTCTCTCTTTCTCTCTCTCCCCCTCTCCCCTCTCTCGTTATTTCTAATTCTCCTTCTTGCTCTGTCGCCCTTTTCTCTCTCCTCTGTCTCTCTCTCCCTCACATTATTTCTAATTCTTAATCATTCTCTCTCTCCCCTTCTCCCTCTCCCCTCTCTCATTATTTCTAATTCTCTTTATAGCACAATCTCCCTCTTTCTCTCTCCTCTCTCTGTCTCTCTCAATATTCCTAATTCTCTATTACTCTCCTTTTTCCTCTCTCTCTCCCTCTCCCCTCTCTCATTACTTCTAATTCTCCTTCTTGCTCAATCTCCCTCTTTCCTTCGCTCATTTTTTCTGATTCTCCATCATTCTCCTTTTTGCTCTCTCTCTCTCTCTCTCTCTCTCTCTCTCTCTTCTCTATCCCTCTCTCATTATTTCTGATTCTTCATCATTCTCCATCTTGCTCTATCTCCCTCTCTCTCTCTTTCTCTCTCTTCTCTGTTTTCTCTTTATTTCTAATTCTCCATCATTCTCCTTCTTACTCTTTCTCCCTATTTCTCTCCTCTCTCTCTCTGTCTCTCTCTCATTATTCCAATTCTCAATCATTCTCCCTCTTGCTATCTCTCTCTCCCACACTCTCATTATTTCTAATTCTCCATATCTCTTATTCTTGCTCTCTCTCTCTCTTTCTCTCTCTCTCTCCTTATATAAAATTCCCCATCATTCTCTCTCTCTCACTCTCATTATTTCTAATTCTCCAACATTCTCCTTCTTACTCTCTCTCTCACTATCTCTTTCTCTCTCTCATTATTTCTAATTCCCCATCATTCTCCTTCTTGCTCTCTCTCTCTCTCTCCATCTCTCTCTATCTCTCTCTCTCTCTCTTTCTCCCTCCCTCCCTCTCTCATTATTTCTAATTCTCCATCATTCTCCTTCTTGCTCTATCTCCCTCTTTCTCTCTATCTCTCTCTCTCTCCCTCCTCTCTCTTAATTTCTAATTATCCATCATTCTCCTTCTTGCTCTATCTCCCACTCTCTCTATCTCTCTCTCTATCTCTTTCTCCCTCTCTCCTTATTTCTAATTCTCCATCATTCCCCTTCTTGCTCTATTCCGTCTTTCTCTCGTCTCTCTCTCTCTCCCTCTCTATTATTTCTAATTTTAACATTCTCCTTCTTGCTCTATCTCACTCTTTCTTCTCTCCTCTCTCTCTTCTCTCTCTCTTTTTCTCTCTTCCCCTTCTAATCTCCATCATTTCTCTTTCTCTTTCTTCCTCTCCTCTCTCTCTCTCTCCCTCCCTCTCTCATTATTTCTAATCTTCCTTCTTTTCTCTCTCTCTATCTTTCTATTTCTCTCTCTCCTCTCCATGTCTCTCTTTCTATTCTCTCTCTCTCTCTCTCCCTCGCTTTCTCTTTATTTCTAATTCTCTAACATTCTCCTTGTTGCTCTTTCTCCCTCTTTATCTCCTCTCTCTCTCCCTCCCTTTCTCATTATTTCTAATTCTCCATCATTCTCCTTCTTGCTCTATCTCCCTCTTTATCTCCTCTCTCTCTTTCTCTCTGTCTCTCAACCTCCCTTTATCCTTATTTCTAATTCTCCATCATTCTCCTTGTTGCTCTATCTGCCTCTTTATCTCCTCTTTCTCTCTCTCCCCTCTCATTATTTCTAATTCTCCTTATTGCTCTACCACCCTCTCTCTCTCTCTTTCTCATTCTTTCTAATTCTCCATCATTCTACCTCTATTCTCTATCTCTCTCATTATTCTGATTCTCCATCATTGTCTCTCTCTCTCCCCCTTTATCCTTTTTTCTAATTCTCCATCATTCTCCTTCTTTGTCTATCTCCCTCTTTCTCTCCTCTCTCTCTCTTCTCTCTCTCCCCGCCTCTATGATTATTTCTAGTCCTCCTTTTTGCTCTACCTCCCTCACTCTCTCTCTCTCTCTCTCTCTCTCTCTCTCTCTCTCTCTCTCACACACACACCTCTCTCACATTATTTCTAATTCTCCATCATTCTTCCTCTGCTCTCTCTCTCTCACTATTCTAATTCTCCATCATTCACTCTCTCTCTCCTCTCACTCTACCCCTCCCTCTCTCATTATTTCAAATTCTCCATCATTCTCCTTCTTGCTCTCTCTCTCTCCACCTCTCTCCTTTTTTCTAATTCACCCATCATTCTCCTTCGTGATCTATCTCCCTCTCTCTCTCCTCTCTCTCTCTTCCTCTCTCATTATTTCTAATTCTCCAATTCTCTCTCTCTCTTTCTCTCTCTCCCCCTCTCCCCTCTCTCGTTATTTCTAATTCTCCTTCTTGCTCTGTCTCCCTTTTCTCTCTCCTCTGTCTCTCTCTCCCTCACATTATTTCTAATTCTTAATCATTCTCTCTCTCCCCTTCTCCCTCTCCCCTCTCTCATTATTTCTAATTCTCTTTATTGCTCAATCTCCCTCTTTCTCTCTCCTCTCTCTGTCTCTCTCAATATTCCTAATTCTCTATTACTCTCCTTTTTCCTCTCTCTCTCTCCCTCTCCCCTCTCTCATTACTTCTAATTCTCCTTCTTGCTCAATCTCCCTCTTTCTCTCTCTCATTTTTTCTGATTCTCCATCATTCTCCTTCTTGCTCTCTCTCTCTCTCTCTCTCTCTCTCTCTCTTTCTCTATCCCTCTCTCATTATTTCTGATTCTTCATCATTCTCCATCTTGCTCTATCTCCCTCTCTCTCTCTTTCTCTCTCTTCTATGTTTTCTCTTTAGTTCTAATTCTCCATCATTCTCCTTCTTGCTCTCTCTCTCTCTCCACCTCTCTCCTTTTTTCTAATTCACCCATCATTCTCCTTCGTGATCTATCTCCCTTTCTCTCCTCTCTCTCTCTCTTCCTCTCTCATTATTTCTAATTCTCCAATTCTCTCTCTCCCCCTCTCCCGTCTCTCATTATTTCTAATTCTCCTTCTTGCTCTGTCTCCCTTTTCTCACTCCTCTGTCTCTCTCTCCCTTACATTATTTCTAATTCTTAATCATTCTCTCTCTCCCCTTCTCCCTCTCCCCTCTCTCATTATTTCTAATTCTCTTTATAGCACAATCTCCCTCTTTCTCTCTCCTCTCTCTGTCTCTCTCAATATTCCTAATTCTCTATTACTGTCCTTTTTCCTCTCTCTCTCTCCCTCTCCCCTCTCTCATTACTTCTAATTCTCCTTCTTGCTCTCCTTTTTCTCTCTCCTCTCTCTCTCCCTCTCCCTCTCACGTTATTTCTAATTCTCCATCATTCTCCTTGTTACTCTCTCTCTCTCTCTCTCTCTCTCATTATTTCAAATTCTCCATCATTCTCCTTCTTGCTCTCTCTCTCCCTCTCTCTCTCTTTCTCTCTCTCCCCCTATCTCATTATTTCTAATCCTTCATCATTCTCCTTCTTGCTCTATCTTTCTATTTCTCTCTCTCCTCTCCCTGTCTCTCTTTCTCTCTCTCTCTCTCTCTCTCTCTCTCTCTCTCTCTCTCTCTCTCTCTCCCTCGCTTTCTCTTTATTTCTAATTCTCTAACATTCTCCTTGTTGCTCTTTCTCCCTCTTTATCTCCTCTCTCTCTTTCTCTCTCTCTCTCCCTCCCTTTCTTTTTATTTCTAATTCTCCATCAATCTCCTTCTTGCTCTATCTCC
>CM034298.1:30315086-30344365 GCA_019925795.1 Dendrobium chrysotoxum | reverse complement strand
CTCTTATTATTTCTAATTTTTCAACATTCTCCTTCTTGCTCTATCTCACTCTTTCTCTCTCCTCTCTCTCCTCTCTCTTTTTCTCTCTCTCCCCTTCTAATTCTCCATCATTCTCTCTCTCTCTCTCTCTCTCTCTCTCTCTCTCTCTCTCTCTCTCTCTCTCTCTCGGTATTATCCTCCCTCTCTCTCATTATTTGCGCTCTGGTTCTCTCCCGTGAAGGAGGTTTTGCCGCCGTGAGTAGTTTGTTCTTGGTCTTGGGCTATGGTGGGGGGTGACCGCCGGTCACCCTCCCATCATCCCACGAGGAGCGGCGGAGGGAGGGTCGCTGATGATGAGCGTAGCTCGGGGGTTAGGGAGGCTATGTTTGAAGGTGGGAGGAATGTGGTTGGTGGGAGTAGTTCGGGGGTTGAGATCGGCATTGGTGGAGGGTTCAGCGGTGAGAGGATGTTTTCGTTTACTGGATCTGGAGGTTTGGCAGACATTGGGGCGGAAGGGAAGCGCCTTGTATACATTCGGTCTCCTGTTAAAGCTGAGAGTGCAAGGTCTGTTGGATCGATGGAAGCTATTGGTCATGACGCTCTATCCATTGATGGGCGAGATCCCCATTTGAGCTTTGAGAATCCAGAGATGCTTGATCAGGACATGTCATTGCAGGATTCATCTGATCTGGATGAAGCAATGGAAATATTGGGCGGCTATGAGGATGTGGAATCTGCTATGGAGGAGATAGGTAAAGTTGGGTCTCTGAATCTGACGGAACCAAGCATTCAGGCTGCGGCTCAGGGACTGGATGAGCATTTGGATGCTGATTTGGCAAAGGTGAGTAGAATCTTACATAACCCGATGTTTGAACCTGAGAATATTCAATTTACGTTTGGAGGAATGGGACGTATTGGAGATCTGGGGCGCTTCGGTCAGGATGCTCATGTGGACATGAATCGTAGCTTGCAAGGGTCACAGGTTAGCTTCGGTATTCTTGGGATGTTAGATAAGGGAAAAGGTGGAAGTATGCCTGTGATGGGGGAAGGATCAGGTTCTGGATGCAATGACACCATTGTTACTCTGATTTGTGCATCAGATGTTTGTAAAAATGCCACTGCAGTGGATCGTCCTGCACAGCAATTTTTGTTTAATTCTGGACCTTCAGCTTCGGTTGAGAAGGAAGTAAATGGTAGTGGGCCTATTTTTAATGCTTAGAAGAAGTCCATGCCAATTAAGCTGAGTTTGAATGAAGATACAGGGAGCTTTCTGCGAGGAGGATGGATTGGTGAGGCTAGACTTGGATAAGGCCAGAGGAAACATTCAAAAGTTGAATAGGACTCTTGTTGGTTGTTTGTTGGGACGTCGACTTCCATTTTGGGTGGTGCAAAATGAGCTCCAACGGAAATGGGGGCATCTTGGACTTACAAAGGTCACGCCTATGGTCTCGGATTGCTTTCTATGTTGGTTTGAGAACATGGAAGCACGGAATCATGTTTTGATTGGGGGGCCATGGTATATTGCTGGACAGATTATTGGGATTGAGCAATGGACATCAGGTTTTTCGGCTAAATCTATGAAAGGGTTTACATCTCCAGTTTGGATTAGGCTTCCAAACCTGCCTTTGGAATATTGGGATGCCTCCAACTTAGCTAGATTAGCTGCGGGTATTGGAGAACCATTATTAATGGATGAACAAACTAGAGATTGGAATAGATGTGCTTTTGCACGTATATGTGTAAGATTGGATTTGTCCAAAAGATTGCCTAAAGGTGTTTGGGCACAAGGTTTGGGAGGGGCTTTCTTCCAACCAATTGAATATGAAGGGATACCTTTGATTTGCTTGAAGTGTGGTAAAGTTGGGCACAAAGCTGAATTATGTAAAGAGGTTCTTAGTCAGCCTAGACAGCAGGATTTGAAGGCTAAAGATGAGCAGAAAATTTTAGCTGGAGCTACACTTGGTATTGATGTTGGCTTGAGACATGAGAGCTCGGTTGACCTGAGGGTGGAAGGTGATTCTGGATCTAATCCGACAACAGGCAAGCTAAAGGAGGCAGCTGGGTTATCGCAGGAGCAGTTTTCTGTTGTGGATAGAGACCATGGGGAATGGACTGTTGTGGCTAGGAGGAGACGTCCAAATAATGCAAGAATGGGGTTTAAAGCACAAGATAATAGTAATAGGCCTGCTTCTCGAGATTTGGCCAGTAAGCCTATTTGGAGAGAGGTGAAAAGAAATCAGGAAGTTATTAAAGCTGAAAGGTTGGAGGAATCGCAGGCTGATGGTGGAGTTACTCCAACTGGTGGAGATTTTTCTTTCTCACAAAATGTTGATGTTAATGTTTCGGGTAAGATGGAAGTGGCTGAGAGGTTGGATGAAAATTGTTTAAATTCTAGAAATTTGTTGCCTTCAGTTCCAAATAAGATGGGGAAGTTTATGAAGTGGAAAGATCCTAGTAGTGTGATGTCTCCCTCACAGACATTGGTTCCTAAGGTGTTGAATTTCTCGGGAAGCAGAGTTTCTGTAACTTCTGGGGTGATGAAGCTGGTGGGAAGACAAAACAGAAGAATGGTTTTTGCTAAAGAGCTGCCACGGGTGAGTTCTTTGAAGAAGTTGCCTCGTGCTAAGAGGAGTAAAGCTGGGAAGGATGATTGGGTTGATACGTCCTTAGATAATCTGGTTAATGTTATTGATAATTCTGCTTGTAAGAAGGGTATTGATGCCGATTTGGGTGGGAGGCTTCCTACTCTGATTATGCTAAATTTGTTGAAAATTTCAGCGGCGGGGACGCTTCCCCATTGGTGGATCATGTTTAGTATACTATGCTGGAATTGTAGAGGTGCTCGTAAGAAGGAAACGGGAAACTACTTACGGCACCTTATTGGGGAGAATAATGCCAGCTTTATTGGTTTGCTTGAGACAAAGGTTGAGACTTTCTCTCGGAAGGATATTGATAAGCTTGCGGGACGAGATTGGGAATATGTTTTTCAACCAGCCATTGGAAGGTCTGGAGGTATTTTGGTTATTTGGAGAGGTAATGTTGCTTCTTTTCATGTTACCTTTCAATCCAATCAGTGTATAATGGGTAGGCTTGAAGTTTCTAATGATATTGATTGGGAGGTAGCAATTGTTTATGCTAATAAAGAAAGGTATATAAGGAGGACAGTTTGGGATGACATTTCTAGGTGCCATTCAGATGGATCACCTTTACTGGTTGGGGGTGATTTCAACTGTATCATGTCACAAGAGGATAAGAAGGCGGGTAAGCCTTTCCATTTTTCTTTGGCTTCTAGTGAGATGGGAGATTTTATGGCAGCAAATGACTTGATTGATCCTGGCTTTTCTGGTCCTGCTTATACTTGGACCAATAATAAGGATGCTAGAAGCAGAATTTTTTCAAGATTGGATCGGTTTCTTATCAGTTCTTCGATTCTTAATGCTTTTCAAAGTCTGAAGGTCCGGCACCTTACTAGATTGGCTTCAGATCATTGCCCAATCTTATGCACTATCCAAGGGGAGGTGAGAAGACAATATTCACATTGGATAAAGTTTGAAGACATTTGGGCTACTTATCCGAAAGCATGGCAGCTGGTTTGGGAGAAATGGAAGGTGGCTGATAAGGGGAATGAGGCTTCCAAGCTACATAAGAAGTGCCAGAGATCTCTTAAGGCACTTTTCTTTTGGAGTAAAAATAAAATTAAGATGCTGAATCAGTTGAAGGAGGAGTTGGATAGGGAGATTAAAGCATTGCAAGAAATTGAATGTTTGCCGAGTGGATTGTCTGATGTGCAAACTGAAGAATTAAGGTACAAGGTGCAGTTGTTGAATGGTACTCTTGCCCGGATCATGACTTGGTGGAAACAACGTGCTAAAGTGAAATGGATTGAAGAAGGGGATGGAAATACCCATTTTTTTCACTCTATGGCTTCGGCTAGGAGGAGATCAAACAATATTTCTACCTTGAAGCTCTCAGATGGGACTTTTGTCACGGACGAATGGGATCTAGCCTCATCTCGGGTTTCTTTGAGCAGAAATGGCTGGAGCAATCTATTGTTGAGGATGGATGGCCTTCTTTTGTAACCCAAATGAATGTTGTAAAACAATTTGCTGATGTTTTGGATAGTGAAGTTACTAAGGATGAAATTTGGGCTGTTATTTGTTCCTCTGGGCATAATAGAGCACCTGGAAGAGACGGCATTACCTCTTCTTTCTTTAAGTTTTTTTGGGAAATTGTAGGGGAGAAAGTATCTAAGGCTTGCTTGGAATTCTTTTCTACTGGACATATGGACCCCTATTGGAAGGAAACTGTGGTTGTTTTGGTGCCTAAAGTCAAAAATCCTGATCATCCATCTAAATTTAGACCAATAAGCCTTTGTCAAACAATCTATAAGATTGTTGCAAAGGTCTTAGTAAATAGGGTAAAAGGGGTGCTACCAAAGTTGATTTCTGAGGAACAAGCTGCTTTTGTTCCAGGACGGTCAATCTCTAACCATTGCTTGTTGGGGCAGGAGTTAATTAATAAATTTAAGGTCTCTAAGTCATCTGTGGGGTTTTTTGCTTTGAAGGTGGACATGGAGCAAGTATATGATAAAATGAGTTGGAAGACACTTGAGTTGGTGTTGAGGCATATGGGGTTTCCTCCAAGATTCTGCACATGGGTGTTGAATTGTGTTCAAGCTCCAAAGTTTTCTATACTCATTAATGGACAGCTTACAGAGGGGATTATAGCTGAATGTGGATTTCATCAAGGATGTCCGTTATCACCCTATTTGTTTATCCTTTGCTCGGAGTTGTTGTCTTCACACTTCCATCAGAACTTTCAGGGATTGGGTGTTCCGATCAGTGGAGGGGGACCTTTGGTCTCCCATCTTCTTTATGCTGACGATATTTTGATCTTTGTAGGTGCTTCCATTCCAAATGTGAAGAAGGTTATTACTATTTTGGAAGACTATTGCTCTTGGATGGGCCAAAGAGTGAATCGAAGCAAATATGCTGTTCTTTTTAGTAAATTGACATCTTCTTCTACAAAATCTCGCCTGTCTAGGCTTGCTGGCTGTCGTAAGGTGGAAGAAATGGAGTACTTAGGTATCAAATTTGCTTTGAGGAGGCTTACAAAGAAGGACTTTGCTCCATTGCTACAGAATGCTCGAGCCAACACCTTGACATGGGGTATTAGACATCTCTCTTTGGCGGGGAGAGTCACTTTGATTAATGCTGTTCTATTGCCTTTGTCTGTTTATTTGGTGTCTCATACCTTAGTTCCAAGAAGTGTTTTAAATCATATTGAGATGTTATGCCGCAACTTCCTTTGGGATACAGATGTTAATCACAGGAGCCTACATTATGCTTCCTGGGAAACTGTTTCACGTCCAAGGCGTAAGGGAGGACTTGGTTTTCATGCTAGTGTAAATTGGATTGGTCCTCTAAGGTCTCGGATTGCTTGGGACTTCATCTGTAAGCCTATGGATCTCTTCCAGCGTTGCATGAGACAGAAATATGGTGATTGGCCATGGAATGTTGAATTTAAACGAGGTGATTCCATTGGCTGGAAGGTAATTTGTGATGGTGCGAATAGTTTGAGCTGTTGTGTTCGCTGAAAGGTTTGTAATGGCAGAGATATTGATGTGTTAAACCACATTTGGATACTTGATAATGCTATTTCTAGCTGGCCTACGTTCTGTAACATTGAAGCTATTGAAAATTTAAATGTGGCTGAATTTATTACGGAGGAGAAGATGTGGGACAGGCCGAGGCTGCTCCTCTGCTTTGGAGATCTTTTAGTGGACAGAATCTGTGAAGTGGCCATCTGGAAGGATTTAAGTTCTGATTCTTTAGAACTTATGAAAAGCCCATTGGGTTCCACTATTTTTACTGTTGTTTATAATAGACTGTTTCAGGATGTTGATGACCCTGTATGTACTATTCTAAAAATTGGGTTGAGTCCCCGGGAAAGACTCTTTTGGTGGAGGATTTATAAAGGTATTGTTCCAACTTGTGTTTGGCTGCATGGCCGATGCTTTGAGGTAAACTTATTGTGTCCTGTTGGATGCCATGTGCTTGAAGATATGGATCATATTACTACAGGTTGCAAACAGCTTCGGGATATATTGGCCTGTTTGCATGGATGGGGTTTCTCTACCCCACGATTTTCTTCTTTTAAAAGCCTTCAAGTTGCATTAGAACAAAATTTTAATGTTAAAGACCAATGGGTGTTGACTTATTGCTATGCTGTTTATCATAGCTGGACTAATAGAAATACGATTAAACATGGTAAGGGCAGCAGCACGCCGGCTGTCATGGCAGCAAATATTTTGGAAGCTCTCAATCAAGATTGTTTTTCACTTCACTTGGAGCAACGGGATACCAACCAATCCTATGGATTGTTTACGCTTTCTTCTTGGTGTCCCCCCCCCCCCCCCCCCCTACAGGATGGTTGAAGATAAATGTAGATGGAGCTCTTCTTAAATCCAATGTTGGAGGAATTGGCATAGTTATACGGGATAGCTTCGGTAAGCTCATTGCCGCAAGCTGAACTGGATCAAGTCCTTCCAAAAAGTTTTATTTGTTCATATTTATAGAAGGTTCAACAAAGCGGCTCACTTTTGTGCCCAAAAGGCAATAGATAGTTCCTTTTCTTGGAGTATAGGAGATTCTAATACTTGGTGTATTCCTCAAGAATTTTTTAATATTCTTGAGGATGATAGTAGTTTTTCTTCCTTTGTTTAAGGGCTGGTTGGCCTTTTAGTTTTTTTCTTATCTTTACTTGGTTGTAATGGTTTCTTTTAGATGAATGCAAAATGCAAAAGTTCAGCCCTCCCTCTCTCATTATTTCGAATTCTCCATAATTCTCCTTCTCTCTCTCTCTCTCTCTCTCTCTCTCTCTCTCTCTCTCTCTCTCTCTCTCTCTCTCTCTCTCTCTCTCTCTCTCTCTCTCTCTCTCATTATTTCAAATTCTCCATCATTCTCCTTCTTGCCCTCTCTCTCCCTCTCTCTCTCTCTCACTCTCTCTTTCTCTCTCTCTCCCCCTATCTCATTATTTCTAATCATTCTCCTTCTTGCTCTATCTTTCTATTTCTCTCTCTCCTCTCCCTGTCTCTTTTTCTCTTCTCTCTCTCTCCCTCGCTTTCTCTTTATTTCTAATTCTCTAACATTCTCCTTGTTGCTCTTTCTCCCTCTTTATCTCCTCTCTCTCTCCCTCCCTTTCTCTTTATTTCTAATTCTCCATCATTCTCCTTCTTGCTCTATCTCCCTCATTATCTCCTCTCTCTCTTTCTCTCTCTCTCTCAACCTCCCTTTATCCTTATTTCTAATTCTCCATCATTCTCCTTCTTGCTCTATCTGCCTCTTTATCTCCTCTTTCTCTCTCTCCCCTCTCATTATTTCTAATTCTCCTTCTTGCTCTACCACCCTCTCCCTCTATCCTCTCTCTCTCTCTCTCTCTCTCTCTCTCTCTCTCTCTCTCTCTCTCTCTCTCTCATTCTTTCTAATTCTCCATCATTCTACCTCTATTCTCTATCTCTCTCATTATTCTGATTCTCCATCATTGTCTCTCTCTCTCTCCCCCTTTATCCTTATTTCTAATTCTCCATCATTCTCCTTCTTGGTCTATCTCCCTCTTTCTCTCCTCTCTCTCTCTCTCTTCTTCTCTCCCCCCTCTATCATTATTTCTAGTCCTCCTTTTTGCTCTACCTCCCTCACTCTCTCTCCTCTCTCTCTCTCTCTCTCCCTCTCTCTCTCCCTCACATTATTTCTAATTCTCCATCATTCTTCCTCTTGATCTCTCTCTCTCTCATTATTCTAATTCTCCATCATTCACTCTCTCTCTCCTCTCACTCTACCACCCTCCCTCCCTCTCACATTATTTCAAATTCTCTATCATTCTCCTTCTTGCTCTCTCTCTCTCCACCTCTCTCTTTTTTTCTAATTCACCCATCATTCTCCTTCGTGATCTATCCCCTCTCTCTCTCCTCTCTCTCTCTCTCTTCCTCTCTCATTATTTCTAATTCTCCAATTCTCTCTCTCTTTCTCTCTCTCCCCTCTCCCCTCTCTCGTTATTTCTAATTATCCTTCTTGCTCTGTCTCCCTTTTCTCTCTCCTCTGTCTCTCTCTCCCTCACGTTATTTCTAATTCTTAATCATTCTCTCTTTCCCCTTCTCCCTCTCCCCTCTCTCATTATTTCTAATTCTCTTTATTGCTCAATCTCCCTCTTTCTCTCTCCTCTCTCTGTCTCTCTCAATATTCCTAATTCTCTATTACTCTCCTTTTTCCTCTCTCTCTCTCCCTCTCCTCTCTCTCATTACTTCTAATTCTCCTTCTTGCTCAATCTCCCTCTTTCCCTCTCTCATTTTTTCTGATTCTCCATCATTCTCCTTCTTACTCTCTCTCTCTCTCTTTCTCTATCCCTCTCTCATTATTTCTAATTCTTCATCATTCTCCATCTTGCTCTATCTCCCTCGCTCTCTCTTTCTCTCTCTTCTCCGTGTTCTCTTTATTTCTAATTCTCCATCATTCTCCTTCTTACTCTTTCTCCCTATTTCTCTCCTCTCTCTCTCTCTCTCTGTCTCTCTCTCATTATTCCAATTCTCAATCATTCTCCCTCTTGCTCTCTCTCTCTCCCACACTCTCTTTATTTCTAATTCTCCATATCTCTTATTCTTGCTCTCTCTCTCTTTCTCTCTTTCTCTCCTTATATAAAATTCCCCATCATTCTCTCTCTCTCACTCTCATTATTTCTAATTCTCCAACATTCTCCTTCTTACTCTATCTCTCACTATCTCTTTCTCTCTCTCTCATTATTTCTAATTCCCCATCATTCTCCTTCTTGCTCTTTCCATCTCTGTCTCTCTCTCTTTCTCCCTCCCTCCCTCTCTCATTATTTCTAATTCTCCCTCATTCTCCTTCTTGCTCTATCTTCCTCTTTCTCTCTATCCTCTCTCTCTCTCTCTCCGCCCCTCTCTCTTAATTTCTAATTATCCATCATTCTCCTTCTTGCTCTATCTCCCACTCGCTCCATCTCTCTCTCTATCTCTTTCTTCCTCTCTCCTTATTTCTAATTCTCCATCATTCCCCTTCTTGCTCTATTCCGTCTTTCTCTCGTCTCTCTCTCTCTCTCTCCCTCTCCCCTCTCTCATTATTTCTAATACTCCTTCTTACTCAATCTACCTCTTTCTCTCTCCTTTCTCTCCCTCATTATTTTTGATTCTCCATCATTCTGCTTCTTTGCTCTATCTCCCTCTTTCTCTCTCTCTCCTCTCTCTCTCTCGTCTCTCCATTTCTCTTTATTTCTAATTCTCCATCATTCTCCTTCTTGCTCTATCTCCCTCTTTCTCTCCTCTCTCTCTCCTCTCTCTCTGCCTCTCTCATTATTTCTAATCCTTCATCATTCTACTTCTTGCTCTATCTCCCTCTTTCTCTCTCTCCTCTCTCTCTCTCTCTCTCCCTTTCTCTTTATTTCTAATTCTCCATCATTCTGCTTCTTGCTCTATCTCCCTCTTTCTCTCCTCTCTCTCTTTCTCTATCTCTCTCTCCCTCCTCTCTCATTATTTCTAATTCTCCTTCTTACTCTACCTCCCTCTCTCTCTCCTCTCTCTTTATCATTATTTCTAATTCACCATCATTCTTCCTCTTGCTCTCTCTCTCTCTCACATTATTCTAATTCTCCATCATTCTCTCTCTCCCTCCCTCTCTCATTATTTCTAATTCTCTATAATTCTCCTTCTTTGTCTCTCTCTCTCTCTCACTCTCTCTCTCTCTCTCTCATTATTTCAAATTCTCATCATTCTCCTTCTTGCTCTCTCTCTCCCTCTCTCTCTCCCTCTCTCTCTCTTTCTCTCTCTCTCCCCCTATCTCATTATTTCTAATCCTTCATCATTCTCCTTCTTGCTCTATCTTTCTATTTCTCTCTCTCCTCTCCTCTGTCTCTCTCTCCCTCACATTATTTCTAATTCTTAATCATTCTCTCTCTCCCCTTCTCCCTCTCCCCTCTCTCATTATTTCTAATTCTCTTTATTGCACAATCTCCCTCTTTCTCTCTCCTCTCTCTGTCGCTCTCAATATTCCTAATTCTCTATTAATCTCCTTTTTCCTCTCTCTCTCCCTCTCCCCTCTCTCATTACTTCTAATTCTCCTTCTTGCTCAATCTCCCTCTTTCTCTCTCTCATTTTTTCTGATTCTCCATCATTCTCCTTCTTCCTCTCTCTCTTTCTCTATCCCTCTCTCATTATTTCTAATTCTTCATCATTCTCCATCTTGCTCTATCTCCCTCTCTCTCTCTTTATTTCTAATTCTCTATCATTCTCCTTCTTACTCTTTCTTCCTATTTCTCTCCTCTCTCTCTGTCTCTCTCTCATTATTCCAATTCTCAATCATTCTCCCTCTTGCTCTCTCTCTCTCCCACACTCTCATTATTTCTAATTCTCCATATCTCTTATTCTTGCTCTCTCTCTCTTTCTCTCTCTCTCTCTCTGTATATAAAATTCCCCATCATTCTCTCTCTCTCTCACTCTAATTATTTCTAATTCTCCAATATTCTCCTTCTTACTCTTTCTCTCATTATTTCTAATTCCCCATCATTCTCCTTCTTTCTCTCTCTCTCTCTCTCTCTCTCTCTCTCTCTCTCTCTCTCCATCTATCTCTATCTATCTATCTCTCTCTCTCTCTTTCTCCCTCCCTCCCTCTCTCATTATTTCTAATTCTCCATCATTCTCCTTCTTGCTCTATCTCCCTCTGAGAGAGAGAGGGAGGTAGAGTAAGAAGGAGAATTAGAAATAATGTGAGAGGAGGGAGAGAGAGAGAGAGAAACAGAGAGAGGAGAGAAAGAGGGAGATAGAGCAAGAAGGAGAATGATGGAGAATTAGAAATAAAGAAAAGGGAGAGAGAGAGGAGAGAGAGAAAGAGGGAGATAGAGCAAGAAGTAGAATGATGAAGGATTAGAAATAATGAGAGAGGGAGAGAGAGAGGAGAGAGAGAGAGAGGAGAGAAAGAGGGAGATAGAGCAAGAAGGAGAATGATGGAGAATTAGAAATAAAGAAAAATGGAGAGATGAGAGAGAGAGAGGAGAGAGAGAGAGAGAAAGAGGAAGATAGAGCAAAGAAGATGAATGATGGAGAATCAAAAATAATGAGGGAGAGAAAGGAGAGAGAAAGAGGGAGATTGAGTAAGAAGGAGAATTAGAAATAATGACAGAGGGGAGAGGGAGAGAGAGAGAGAGAGAGGGAGAGAGAGAGAATGATGGAGAATTAGAAGGGGAGAGAGAGAAAAAGAGAGTGAGAGGAGAGAGAGGAGAGAGAAAGAATGAGATAGAGCAGGAATGAGAATGTTGAAAAAATTAGAAATAAAAAGAGAGGGAGAGAGAGAGAGAGAGAGACGAGAGAATGACGGAATAGAGCAATAAGGGGAATGATGGAGAATTAGAAATAAGGAGAGAGGAGAAGAGATAGAGAGAGATAGAGAGTGGGAGATAGAGCAAGAAGGAGAATGATGGATAATTAGAAATTAAGAGAGAGGGGGGAGAGAGAGAGAGGATAGAGAGAAAGAGGAAGATAGAGCAAGAAGGAGAATGATGGAGAATTAGAAATAATGAGAGAGGGAGGGAGGGAGAAAGAGAGAGAGAGAGAGAGATGGAAAGAGCAAGAAGGAGAATGATGGGGAATTAGAAATAATGAGAGAGAGAGAAAGAGATAGTGAGAGAGAGAGAGTAAGAAGGAGAATGTTGGAGAATTAGAAATAATAAGAGTGAGAGAGAGAGAATGATGGGGAATTTTATATAAGGAGAGAGAGAGAGCAAGAATAAGAGATATGGAGAATTAGAAATAAAGAGAGTGTGGGAGAGAGAGAGAGCAAGAGGGAGAATGATTGAGAATTGGAATAATGAGAGAGAGATAGAGAGAGAGAGAGAGAGAGAGAGAGGAGAGAAATAGGGAGAAAGAGTAAGAAGGAGAATGATGGAGAATTAGAAATAAAGAGAAAACGGAGAAGAGAGAAAGCGAGAGAGAGGGAGATAGAGCAAGATGGAGAATGATGAAGAATTAGAAATAATGAGAGAGGGATAGAGAAAGAGAGAGAGAGAGAGAGAGAGAGAGCAAGAAGGAGAATGACGGAGAATCTGAAAAAATGAGAGAGGGAAAGAGGGAGATTGAGCAAGAAGGAGAATTAGATGTAATGAGAGAGGGGAGAGGGAGAGAGAGAGAGGAAAAAGGAGAGTAATAGAGAATTAGGAATATTGAGAGAGATAGAGAGAGGAGAGAGAAAGAGGGAGATTGAGCAATAAAGAGAATTAGAAATAATGAGAGAGGGGAGAGGGAGAAGAGGAGAGAGAGAATGATTAAGAATTAGAAATAATGTGAGGGAGAGAGAGACAGAGGAGAGAGAAAAGGGAGACAGAGCAAGAAGGATAATTAGAAATAACGAGAGAGGGGAGAGCTGAACGTGTGCATTTTGCATTAAAAAGAAGAAAAGGAACTAGTTACAAGTAAACTATCAAAGCAAGAAAAAGCTATACCCTATCACTGTCCTCCCTCAACAAAGCCAACAATGTTGAGGGGAACTCACAATTATTCACATCATAAAAGATAAAACTACCATGTAATGCTAAATGGGCACAGCAATCGGCAGGCCTATTGCTATCCCGAGTAATATGTTGAAATAAGACTTGCTTGAACTCCAACATGAAAGAGATATCCGGTCCATCCACCTTGAAGTGAGCCTTATTCTTTCGGTCAGTGGATCTCTTCAACCATCTTATTGCATTTAAACAATCTCCTTCAATTATGATTCCCTCCAAGTCAAGCATCCAATCCATAATCAGCTCCCTGATTGTAACCGCAGCCAAAATTTCCGCTTGGACAACATCCCAATGCTCACATCTCTTGCCAGCCGCCACTACAAGAGCACCAACCTGATCCCGAACAACCACACCAAGACCAGCTTGGTTAGATGGCAATAATGATGCATCCACATTAAACTTTAGCCAACCTGGAGGGGGGGGGGGGGCACCACAATTTGTGAGAAGGCAACCCAAGGGGCTGATTAGTGCTCCATTGCTCCAATATTGGCCAGCCATGTGTATTAGGTAGAGACGCCATCACCATAGCCGCAATCACAGTGGGAGATCTACAGGTCTTTCTATGCTTCATATCATTTCTTGCCTTCCAAACCTGGTAAACAGAATAACAATAAATCCTACCCAAAGCAGGATTTCTGTCAGCAACACCCTCAAGCTCTCTAATCAAATCATTCAACAAGTTGAACCTGGGCAAAGCAAATCCCCACTTGCCAAGGATATCCAACACCTGTTTCAGCTTCATACAACTGGTTGTACAATGATCCAAAGTTTCTTCTTCCTCACAATTCCACGGACACAACTTAGTATCCGACAGCCTTCTATGAGCTAGCCAACAGCAAGTTGGGATAGCATTGCGAAGCAGCCTCCACCAAAAGAAACTTTCCCGTGGGTGCATCTTTAGTTTGTTGAACCAACTAAATTGATAGTTACCTGTACCAACCAGTTCCTCATAAGCCATAGCAGCCACTGACATATTAATAGTAGAACGGATTAGCTCCGGGCAATCCGTTCCATTCCCTTTGTTTGTCTCAATAGCCATAATACGCTGAGCCATAATCTTCCCAAAACATTTTTCAACTCTATCCCCATTCCACTGTAAAGAATCACCTAAAAGAGTATTCACCTTAGAATTCTCCAACTCTTCCACGTTAACAAAGGTTGGCCATAATGCCAGTTTTCGATCCAAAATCCAAGTATCCTGCATCACATCAATTAGCTGCCCATTGCCAATCTTCCACCTGATAACGGACTGTAAAGATTTAGCTCCATCTTGGATCACCTTCCAAGTTATAGAAGTCTTTCGGCAATGTAAGTTTCCAAGCAAACCATCCCCATACTTGGCATACAGTAGCCTATGCAACAAGGAGCTTGTGTGCTGCATGATGTCCCAAGCTAGCCGAGCACGAAGGGGCCCCTGCCAATGTACAAGTGAATGAAACCCCATCCCCCCAAGGCTCCTTGGTTGACAAAGCTCCTCCCACGCCACATAATGCATCCCTGCACTATTAATATCCTTTTGCCATAAAAATCTTCTGCTCAACTTTTCAATTGAGTTCAAAACTCCAGTGGACACTAAAGTATGAGTCATCAGATACAAAGGGATAGTTAAGAGGGAAGTTCTGATCAATAGAGCCCTTCCAGCCAACGACAAATGCTTCTTCCCCCAAAGATTTGTCTTCTCATGAGCCTTCTTTAAAACATTGGAGAAATCCTTGGCAACCAATTTCCTCATAGTCAAAGGTAAACCAAGATACTCCAATGCGTTCACCTTTCTAAACCCAATCATCTTTGCAATAGACCGCTTCTTCCAATTTTGACATCTCTTATTAAAGAGGATAGCAGATTTGCCGTAATTGACTCTCTGTCCCGTCCAAACGCAATAACCATCCAAAAGCCGCAAAATCCTGGCAGCATTACTTCTATTAGCTTCAGCAAAGACAAGTATATCGTCGGCATATAAGAGATGTGTCACAACATCAGCATTCTTAGCAATACGAATACCCAACTGACCTCCCCATTGCCTAAATGCTTTAGATAGGAGCTCAGAACATAAAATAAATGCATAAGGAGACAAAGGGCAGCCCTGTCGAAACCCGCTTTGAGCTCTAATCCAATTTGTTCTACTGCCATTAACAAGGATAGTAAACCGTGGGTTGGAAACACACTGAATAACCCACAACAGAAACCGTTCCGGAAATCCCATTCTCCTCATAACATGATTCAAAGTTTCCCATGTCATACAATCGTACGCCTGCTCCATATCCACTTTAAGTGCCATCAATCCAGCTTTTTGGCACGAAAACTGGAATTTACTCACCATCTCCTGAGCAATCAATCCATGGCTTGAGATAGATCTTCCCGGAACAAAGGCTCCTTGTTCTTCACTAATGATACTGCTCAACACCGGTTTGAGTCGATTAACCAAAATCTTAGCCACTATCTTATAGTAAGATTGGCATAGACTGATAGGTCTGAACTTCGATGGCACATTGGCATTATCTTGCTTTGGAATAAGGACCACTAAGGTATCTTTCCAGCTCTCACACATGGAGTTAGTTTCAAAGAAATGAACAATGGCCCTAGTGACATCAAACTTAATAATTTCCCAATAGAATTTTAAGAAGGAAGAAGTAATACCGTCAATCCCCGGAGCTCTATTCTTCCCCAAACAGAAAACCGCTTGCCGAACTTCCTCCTCAGTGACATCCATATCTAAGCACACCTTCATATGATCTTGGATCTTATCAGCCTCCTGAAAAGCTGGCCAATCATCCAAAGAAATCTGTCTCGCCTTCCATTTAGCCGTGAAGAAATTCCAGAACTCCTCCTGGATAAGGCCCGGCTCCGTGATCCCTTCCCCACCCTGATTTTGGATTTCCACAATACGATTGCCTCGTCTACGAGCAGAAGCATTCATGTGGAAGAAATGAGAATTCGTATCTCCTTCCTCAATCCATCTAGTCTTCGCTCTTTGCCTCCACCAGGTGGTAATACGTGCCAAGGTAGTGTTCAGTTCAGCAGCCTTCCACCGAAGTTCCTGGTCCTGCATTTCATTCAAACCTTCATTAGAGCATTCCATCAGTTGGAGATCTTCCATACGCTGCTCCAAAGATCTCTTAGTCTCCATCAATACTTTGATCCTGTTACGGCTCCAGAAATACAAGGCTCTGAGAGTTCTAAGACTCTTACGATTAAGCACATCCGCTGGTTCCCCAAAGTCCTGCTTCGACCAATACTTCCAAACAATTCTCCATGTAATAGGGTAAGACATCCAGATGTCTTCAAATCTAAACCATTTAAGTCCAGATTTCTGAACTTGACCGGCCAAACAAAGTAACAAAGGGCAATGGTCAGATGCTAACCGAATGAGATGCTTAACAGAAGCCAAAGGAGCCACCCGAAGCCCTTCAGAATTCATCAGAAATCTGTCAAGTCTAACCCAGATTTTGCTATTTCCACTCTTGTTATTCGACCACGTATACTTAGGCCCCACAAATCCCAGATCATGTAGATCGTTGTCCACCAGAAATTGAGACATTTCTTGAGCTCCCACCGAATAGCTAAACCTCTTCCCACCTTTCTTCTCACTCTGATCAAGACAGCAGTTGAAGTCACCTCCAACTATGACAGGGAGATTAAAATTTACACAATCACTGATAACATTCCAAAGAGTACGACGGCCATGATACTCTTTATTAGCATACACCACAGCTAGTACCCATTTCTGCATATCAGGTAACACCATATGGCCAATCAGAACTTGATTGGTAGCTGTAACGACTTCAAACTGAGTGGTATCCCTTCTCCACAAAGCTAAAATCCCGCCAGATTTTCCAACTGCTGGTTGATGAAAGAATTCCCATTCATTCCCAATCAGGCTATCCACCTCATATCTACATAAATCCTCTATCATGGTTTCAATCAAACCAACAAAACACACCTCATTGTTACCAATAATATTACGCAAGTAATTACCCGTTTGTTTCTTACGGGCACCCCTGCAGTTCCACACAAGAATGGAAGACATTAAGTAACCAGTGGGGAGGCGTCCCCGCCGCCAGTTTGCTCAATCATCTCCTTCTTCCTCTTCCTAGGGAGCTCCACATCCGATCTCATCTGGCTGATTCCCTTCTCAAGCTGCTCCAGGTTGTACCTATATCTGTTGGCCTTCGGCAACAATGGCTTAATACCTGCAGTGAAAGGTAATGGCTGCTTGAATCCCATCCTACTCTGCTTACGAGTAGGCTTAATATTTCCAACAGGTTCATTAACCTTGTTGAAATCCACCTGGTTGGGGATATTCAACAACTGTTTGATGCCTCTATTCTCAAAATTTTTTGCTTGTGGACGATTCATCCTCCTCCTACGAGGGGGGACTTGAATCCACGGTCCCAACAGCTCGTCCTCCTCCTGCAGGTTTCCCTCCCTCCCAACAGAGGTCTCTCCTTTAGTTTGCAATCCCTCAACATCCTTATCAATCTCCTTGCTAACAGCAGCTTTCCGCAGAGTATCGCCTTCCACTTTAATAACAGACGTGCCACCCTTCCTAGATTCCTCCTGAATCTGCTTCCCAACTTCTGACTGGAAAATAGAAGAGCTAGCCTTCATTGAGACCTCCACGTTTTGCTTCCCAATTCCTTCCGAGAATTGTTCTTTTCTTCCTTCCCCTAAACCACCCTGTTTGCCCTGTTCCATCCGTGGGGTCCTTGCAGGACACTGCTCTCTACGATGCCCAAGCTTCCCACAGCCATAACAAAGAAGACCTAAGCCTTCATATTCCACCTTCTGATAAAACCTGCCATCCAAGCCATTGACCCATATCCCAGGTAGCAACTTGTTAGCAAGATTCATTCTAACACATACCCGAGCATACTCCCTTCTGCCCCAATTCCCTGTTTGAGCATCAATCCAGAGAGGAACGCCAACTCTTGACGCAATTCTAGAGATATTACAAAGGTCCCAATACTGTAATGGAAGATTAATCAGCCGTATCCAAACAGGAGAAGACAAACCTTCCATGGAAGCAGGGGAAAAGCTTGGCGTCCACCTATCTAATCCAACAATGTTACCTCCAATGAACCAAGGACCTCCACACAAGACAGCGTCCCTGGCTTCCACTGATGAGAATACACACACGAAACAATCAAATCCCATAGTTGTCAACTGGAATTCCCCATATCTTCCCCACTGCCGTTGTATCTCAGCTTTCAACAGGTAGAAGGACACTTTCCGTCCCAGAATCTTCCCAACAACAGCTCTGTTCAGCATCACCATATTCGCCTGAACACGCTCCAGATCAAGGTCAATAGCAAAGCCATCAGAAGAAATGTCCTTAACGTCATCCACATTGTGAATTGGAATGTGTTCCGGTTTCCTCCACGCATTCCCCAATCCAACCGGGACAGTGAAGCTTCGATTCACACTCTTCCCCTTGAGGCCATCCTGTATTCCAGCAGTTTTGCCTAAGTCGGCATTACCACAAGCATCCAATGTGCTTTCCATAGGATTTTTCATTTCACCACGAATGGGATCAATGCCATTCACACCTACGTAATTGACTCCATCTACTCGGCTACCAGAAACAGGACAGTATTCCTCCATAATCTCATTCTCTGCAATAAACTTCTTCAAGTCAGATAGATCGTTACATACCTCCATTACATTATCCATCTTAGCCATAGTAGAATCAGCATCGATCTCATCCATCTCCATTCCACATTTCCGAACAGCAATCTCAACCTCTTCCTCAACATCCATTTCGTTGAATGTCGGATTATTAACAAATCTCAAATCCGATTTCAGTTTCTGTTCTTCATCTAAAGTGGGAGAGGCATCCACCACTTTGATTCCCACTGCTCGAGTCGGGCCAACTCCTCCCTTCGCAGTCTGTTGCACCATTTTGGAATCCAGATTGCGAGATCTGCTCTCCCGTCTTCCTTCCAACGAGCTATCCGATACCAATTTACCAGCATCCCGAGCTTTCCCCTTGGATCTAACCACCGAAGTCTGCCCGGGAGAACGCTCTCCAGCCTTCTTAGAACCTCCCGATCCAACACTAGAACTCCTCCGATCCGACTCTCCACCTCCAACAGCACCGTTCCCTCCACCCCCACCGGAGCGGGGAGGTGACCTTCGGTCACTCCCCGCCATCGACAGCACTTCCCGCTCAAATCGCACCAAAATCGCCTCCACACACCGAGAGCAATGAGCGCGAGAGAGAGAGAGAGAGAGAGAGAAGAGACGAGAGAGGGGAGAGGGGGAGAGAGAGAAGAGAGAGAGAATTGGAGAATTAGAAATAAGAGAGGAAGAGAGAGAGAGGAGAGAGAGAGGGAGATAGATAACGAAGGAGAATGATGGGTGAATTAGAAAAAAGGAGAGAGGTGGAGAGAGAGATCAAGAAGGAGAATGATGGAGAATTTGAAATAATGTGAGAGGGAGGGAGGGTGGTAGAGTGAGAGGAGAGAGAGAGTGAATGATGGAGAATTAGAATAATGAGAGAGAGAGAGAGAGCAAGAGGAAGAATGATGGAGAATTAGAAATAGTGAGAGAGAGAGAGAGAGAGAGAGAGAGAGAGAGAGAGAGAGAGAGAGAGAGAGAGAGAGAGAGAGTGAGGGAGGTAGAGCAAAAAGGAGGACTAGAAATAATGATAGAGGGGGGGGAGAGAAGAAGAGAGAGAGAGAGAGGAGAGAAAGAGGGAGATAGACCAAGAAGGAGAATGATGGAGAATTAGAAATAAGGATAAAGGGGGAGAGAGAGAGAGACAATGATGGAGAATCAGAATAATGAGACAGATAGAGAATAGAGGTAGAATGATGGAGAATTAGAAAGAATGAGAGAGAGAGAGAGAGAGAGAGGATAGAGGGAGAGGGTGGTAGAGCAAGAAGGAGAATTAGAAATAATGAGAGGGGAGAGAGAGAAAGAGGAGATAAAGAGGCAGATAGAGCAAGAACGAGAATGATGGAGAATTAGAAATAAGGATAAAGGGAGGTTGAGAGAGAGAGAGAGAAAGAGAGAGAGGAGATAAAGAGGGAGATAGAGCAAGAAGGAGAATGATGGAGAATTAGAAATAAAGAGAAAGGGAGGGAGAGAGAGAGGAGATAAAGAGGGAGAAAGAGCAACAAGGAGAATGTTAGAGAATTAGAAATAAAGAGAAAGCGAGGGAGAGAGAGAGAGAGAAAGAGAGACAGGGAGAGGAGAGAGAGAAATAGAAAGATAGAGCAAGAAGGAGAATGATTAGAAATAATGAGATAGGGGGAGAGAGAGAGAGAGTAAGAGAGAGAGAGAGAGAGAGAGAGAGAGAGAGAGAGAGGGAGAGAGAGAGCAAGAAGGAGAATGATGGAGAATTTGAAATAATGAGAGAGAGAGAGAGAGAGAGAGAGAGAGAGAGAGAGACAAAGAAGGAGAATTATGGAGAATTAGAAATAATGAGAGAGGGAGGGCTGAACTTTTGCATTTTGCATTCATCTAAAAGAAACCATTACAACCAAGTAAAGATAAGAAAAAAACTAAAAGGCCAACCAGCCCTTAAACAAAGGAAGAAAAACTACTATCATCCTCAAGAATATTAAAAAATTCTTGAGGAATACACCAATTATTAGAATCTCCTATACTCCAAGAAAAGGAACTATCTATTGCCTTTTGGGCACAAAAGTGAGCCGCTTTGTTGAACCTTCTATAAGTATGGACAAATAAAACTTTTTGGAAGGACTTGATCCAGTTCAGCTTGCGGCAATGAGCTTACCGAAGCTATCCCGTATAACTATGCCAATTCCTCCAGCATTGGGTTTAAGAAGAGCTCCATCTACATTTATCTTCAACCATTCTATATGGGCGGGGGGGGGGGGGCACACCGAAGAAGAAAGCGTAAACAATCCATAGGATTGGTTGGTATCCCGTTGCTCCAGGTGAAGTGAAAAACAATCTTGATTGAGAGCTTCCAAAATATTTGCTGCCATGACAGCCGGCGAGCTGCTGCCCTTACCATGTTTAATCGCATTTCTATTAGTCCAGCTATGATAAACAGCATAGCAATAAGTCAACACCCATTGGTCTTTAACATTGACATTTTGTTCTAATGCAACTTGAAGGCTTTTAAAAGAAGAAAACCGTGGGGTAAAGAAACCCCATCCATGCAAATAGGCCAATATATCCCGAAGCTGTTTGCAACCTGTAGTAATATGATCCATATCTTCAAGCGCATGGCATCCAACAGGACACAATAAGTTTACCTCAAAGCCTCGGCCATGCAGCCAAACACAAGTTGGAACAATACCTTTATAAATCCTCCACCAAAAGAGTCTTTCCCGGGGACTCAACCCAATTTTTAGAATAGTACATACAGGGTCATCAACATCCTGAAACAGTCTATTATAAACAACAGCCGAAATAGTGGAACCCAATGGGCTTTTCATAAGTTCTAAAGAATCAGAACTTAAATCCTTCCAGATGGCCACTTCACAGATTCTGTCCACTAAAAGATCTCCAAAGCAGAGGAGCAGCCTCGGCCTGTCCCACATCTTCTCCTCCGTAATAAATTCAGCCACATTTAAATTTTCAATAGCTTCAATGTTACAGAACGTAGGCCAGCTAGAAATAGCATTATCAAGTATCCAAATGTGGTTTAACACATCAATATCTCTGCCATTACAAACCTTCCAGCGAACACAACAGCTCAAACTATTCGCACCATCACAAATTACCTTCCAGCCAATGGAATCACCTCGTTTAAATTCAATATTCCATGGCCAATCACCATATTTCTGTCTCATGCAACGCTGGAAGAGATCCATAGGCTTAAAGATGAAGTCCCAAGCAATCCGAGACATTAGAGGCCCAATCCAATTTACACTAGCATGAAAACCAAGTCCTCCCTTACGCCTTGGACGTGAAACAGTTTCCCAGGAAGCATAATGTAGGCTCCTGTGATTAACATCTGTATCCCAAAGGAAGTTGCGGCATAACATCTCAATATGATTTAAAACACTTCTCGGAACTAAGGTATGAGACACCAAATAAACAGACAAAGGAAATAGAACAACATTAATCAAAGTGACTCTCCCCGCCAAAGAGAGATGTCTAATACCCCATGTCAAGGTGTTGGCTCGAGCATTCTATAGCAATGGAGCAAAGTCCTTCTTTGTAAGCCTCCTCAAAGCAAATTTGATACCTAAGTACTCCATTTCTTCCACCTTACGACAGCCAGCAAGCCTAGACAGGTGAGATTTTGTAGAAGAAGATGTCAATTTACTAAAAAGAACAGCAGATTTGCTTCGATTCACTCTTTGGCCCGTCCAAGAGCAATAGTCTTCCAAAATAGTAATAACCTTCTTCACATTTGGAATGGAAGCACCTGCAAAGATCAAAATATCGTCAGCATAAAGAAGATGGGAGACCAAAGGTCCCCCTCCACTGATCGGAACACCCAATCCCTGAAAGTTCTGATGGAAGTGTGAAGACAACAACTCCGAGCAAAGGATAAACAAATAGGGTGATAACGGACATCCTTGACGAAATCCACATTCAGCTATAATCCCCTCTGTAAGCTGTCCATTAATGAGTATAGAAAACTTTGGAGCTTGAACACAATTCAACACCCATGTGCAGAATCTAGGAGGAAACCCCATACGCCTCAACACCAACTCAAGTGTCTTCCAACTCATTTTATCATATGCTTGCTCCATGTCCACCTTCAAAGCAAAAAACCCAACAGATGACTTAGAGACCTTGAATTTATTAATTAACTCCTGCCCCAACAAGCATAGGTTAGAGATTGACCGTCCTGGAACAAAAGCAGCTTGTTCCTCAGAAATCAACTTTGGTAGCACCCCTTTTACCCTATTTACTAAGACCTTTGCAACAATCTTATAGATTGTTTGACAAAGGCTTATTGGTCTAAATTTAGATGGATGATCAAGATTTTTGACTTTAGGCACCAAAACAACTACAGTTTCCTTCCAATAGGGGTCCATATGTCCAGTAGAAAAGAATTCCAAGCAAGCCTTAGATACTTGCTCCCCTACAATTTCCCAAAAAAACTTAAAGAAAGAAGAGGTAATGCCGTCTCTTCCAGGTGCTCTATTATGCCCCAAGGAACAAATAACAGCCCAAATTTCATCCTTAGTAACTTCACTATCCAAAACATCAGCAAATTGTTTTACAACATTCATTTGGGTTACAAAAGAAGGCCATCCATCCTCAACAATAGATTGCTCCAGCCATTTCTGCTCAAAGAAACCCGAGATGAGGCTAGATCCCTTTCGTCCGTGACAAAAGTTCCATCTGAGAGCTTCAAGGTAGAAATGTTGTTTGATCTCCTCCTAGCCGAAGCCATAGAGTGAAAAAAATGGGTATTTCCATCCCCCTCTTCAATCCATTTCACTTTAGCACGTTGTTTCCACCAAGTCATGATCCGGGCAAGAGTACCATTCAACAACTGCACTTTGTACCTTAATTCTTCAGTTTGCACATCAGACAATCCACTCGGCAAACATTCAATTTCTTGCAATGCTTTAATCTCCCTATCCAACTCCTCCTTCAACTGATTCAGCATCTTAATTTTATTTTTACTCCAAAAGAAAAGTGCCTTAAGAGATCTCTGGCACTTCTTATGTAGCTTGGAAGCCTCATTCCCCTTATCAGCCACCTTCCATTTCTCCCAAACCAGCTGCCATGCTTTCGAATAAGTAGCCCAAATGTCTTCAAACTTTATCCAATGTGAATATTGTCTTCTCACCTCCCCTTGGATAGTGCATAAGATTGGGCAATGATCTGAAGCCAATCTAGTAAGGTGTCAGACCTTCAGACTTTGAAAAGCATCAAGAATCGAAGAACTGATAAGAAACCGATCCAATCTTGAAAAAATTCTGCTTCTAGCATCCTTATTATTGGTCCAAGTATAAGCATGACCAGAAAAGCCAGGATCAATCAAGTCATTTGCTGCCATAAAATCTCCCATCTCAGTAGAAGCCAAAGAAAAATGGAAAGGCTTACCCCCCTTCTTATCCTCTTGTGACATGATACAGTTGAAATCACCCCCAACCAGTAAAGGTGATCCATCTGAATGGCACCTAGAAATGTCATCCCAAACTGTCCTCCTTATATACCTTTCTTTATTAGCACAAACAATTGCTACCTCCCAATCAATATCATTAGAAACTTCAAGCCTACCCATTATACACTGATTGGATTGAAAGGTAACATGAAAAGAAGCAACATTACCTCTCCAAATAACCAAAATACCTCCAGACCTTCCAATGGCCGGTTGAAAAACATATTCCCAATCTCGTCCCGCAAGCTTATCAATATCCTTCCGAGAGAAAGTCTCAACCTTTGTCTCAAGCAAACCAATAAAGCTGACATTATTCTCCCCAATAAGGTGCCGTAAGTAGTTTCCCGTTTCCTTCTTACGAGCACCTCTACAATTCCAGCATAGTATACTAAACATGATCCACCAATGGGGAAGCGTCCCCGCCGCTGAAATTTTCAACAAATTTAGCATGATCAGAGTAGGAAGCCTCCCCACCCAAATCGGCATCAATACCCTTCTTACAAGCAGAATTATCAATAACATTAACCAGATTATCTAAGGACGTATCAACCCAATCATCCTTCCCAGCTTTATTCCTCTTAGCACGAGGCAACTTCTTCAAAGAACTCACCCGTGGCAGCTCTTTAGCAGAAACCATTCTTCTGTCTTGTCTTCCCACCGGCTTCATCACCCCAGAAGTTACAGAAACTCTGCTGCCCGAGAAATTCAACACCTTAGGAACCAATGTCTGTGAGGGAGACATCACACTACTAGGATCTTTCAACTTCATAAACTTCCCCATCTTATTTGGAACTGAAGACAACAAATTTCCAGAATTTAAACCATTTTCATCCAACATCTCAGCCACTTCCATCTTACCCGAAACATTAACATCAACATTTTGTGAGAAAGAAAAATCTCCACCAGCTGGAGTAACTCCCCATCAGCCTGCGATTCCTCCAACCTTTCAGCTTTAATAACTTCCTGATTTCTTTTCACCTCTCTCCAAATAGGCTTACTTGCCAAATCTCGAGAAGCAGGCCTATTACTATTATCTTCTGCTTTAAACCCCATTCTTGCATTATTTGGACGTCTCCTCCTAGCCACAACAGTCCATTCCCCATGGTCTCTATCCACAACAGAAAACTGCTCCTGCGATAACCCAACTGCCTCCTTTAGCTTGCCTGTTGTCAGATTAGATCCAGAATCACCTTCCACCCTCAGGTCAACCGAGCTCTCATGTCTCAAGCCAACATCAATACCAAGTGTAGCTCCAGCTAAAATTTTCTGCTCATCTTTAGCCTTCAAATCCTGCTGTCTTGGCTGACTAAGAACCTCTTTACATAATTCAGCTTTGTGCCCAACTTTACCACACTTCAAGCAAATCAAAGGTATTCCTTCATATTCAATTGGTTGGAAGAAAGCCCCTCCCAAACCTTGTGCCCAAACACCTTTAGGCAATCTTTTGGACAAATCCAATCTTACACATATACGTGCAAAAGCACATCTATTCCAGTCTCTAGTTTGTTCATCCATTAATAATGGTTCTCCAATACCCGCAGCTAATCTAGCTAAGTTGGAGGCATCCCAATATTCCAAAGGCAGGTTTGGAAGCCTAATCCAAACTGGAGATGTAAACCCTTTCATAGATTTAGCCGAAAAACCTGAAGTCCATTGCTCAATCCCAATAATCTGTCCAGCAATATACCATGGCCCCCCAATCAAAACATGATTCCGTGCTTCCATGTTCTCAAACCAACATAGAAAGCAATCCGAGCCCATAGGCGTGACCTTCGTAAGTCCAAGATGCCCCCATTTCCGTTGGAGCTCATTTTACACCACCCAAAATGGAAGTCGACGTCCCAACAAACAACCAACAAGAGTCCTATTCAACTTTTGAATGTTTCCTCTGGCCTTATCCAAGTCTAGCCTCACCAATCCATCCTCTCGCAGAAAGCTCCCTGTATCTTCATTCAAACTCAGCTTAATTGGCATGGACTTCTTCTAAGCATTAGAAATAGGCCCACTACCATTTACTTCCTTCTCAACCGAAGCTGAAGGTCCAGAATTAAACAAAAATTGCTGTGCAGGACGATCCACTGCAGTGGCATTTTTACAAACATCTGATGCACAAATCGGAGTAACAATGGTGTCATTGCATCTAGAACCTGATCCTTCCCCCATCACAGGCATACTTCCACCTTTTCCCTTATCTAACTTCCCAAGAATACCGAAGCTAACCTGTGACCCTTGCAAGCTACGATTCATGTCCACATGAGCATCCTGACCGAAGCGCCCCAGATCTCCAATACGTCCCATTCCTCCAAACGTAAATTGAATATTCTCAGGTTCAAACATCGGGTTATGTAAGATTCTACTCACCTTTGCCAAATCAGCATCCAAATGCTCATCCAGTCCCTGAGCCGCAGCCTGAATGCTCGGTTCCATCAGATTCAGAGACCCAACTTTATCTATCTCCTCCATAGCAGATTCCACATCCTCATAGCCGCCCAATATTTCCATTGCTTCATCCAGATCAGATGAATCCTGCAATGACATGTCCTGATCAAGCATCTCTGGATTCTCAAAGCTCAAATGGGGATCTCGCCCATCAATGGATAGAGCGTCATGACCAACGGCTTCCATCGATCCAACAGACCTTGCACTCTCAGCTTTAACAGGAGAGCGAACGTATACAAGGCGCTTCCCTTCCGCCCCAATGTCTGCCAAACCTCCAGATCTAGTAAACGAAAACATCCTCTCACCGCTGAACCCTCCACCAATGCCGATCTCAACCCCCGTACTACTCCCACCAACCACATTCCTCCCACCTTCGAACTTAGCCTCCCTAACCCCCGAGCTACGCTCATCATCAGTACCCTCCCTTCGCCGCTCCTCATGGGATGATGGGAGGGTGACCGGCGGTCACCCCCCACCATAACCCAAGAGCAAGAACAAAGTACTCACGGCGGCAAAACCTCCTTCACGGGAGAGAACCAGAGCGCAAATAATGAGAGAGAGGGAGGATAATACCGAGAGAGAGAGACAGAGAGAGAGAGAGAGAATGATGGAGAATTAGAAGGGGAGAGAGAGAAAAAGAGAGAGGAGAGAGAAAGAGTGAGATAGAGCAAGAAGGAGAATGTTGAAAAATTAGAAATAATAAGAGAGGGAGGGAGAGAGAGAGAGAGAGAGAGAGAGACGAGAGAAAGACAGAATAGAGCAAGAAGGGGAATGATGGAGAATTAGAAATAAGGAGAGAGGGAGAAAGAGATAGAGAGAGAGATAGAGAGAGTGGGAGATAGAGCAAGAAGGAGAATGATGTATAATTAGAAATTAAGAGAGAGGGGGGAGAGAGAGAGAGAGGATAGAGAGAAACAGGGAGATAGAGAAAGAAGGAGAATGATGGAGAATTAGAAATAATGAGAGAGGGAGGGAGGGAGAAAGAGAGAGAGAGAGAGAGAGCAAGAAGGAGAATGATGGTGAATTTTATATAAGGAGAGAGAGAGAGAAAGAGAGAGAGAGAGCAAGAATAAGAGATATGGAGAATTCGAAATAATGAGAGTGTGGGAGAGAGAGAGAGCAAGAGGGAGAATGATTGAGAATTGGAATAATGAGAGAGAGACAGAGAGAGAGAGAGAGGAGAGAGAGAGAGGGAGAGAGAGAGAGAGAGAGAGAAAGAGAAAGAGAATGATGGAGAATTAGAAGGGGAGAGAGAGAGAGGAGAGAGAGAAAGGGAGAGAGAGAAAGAGAGAGAGAGAGAGACGAGAGAAAGACGGAATAGAGCAAGAAGGGGAATGATGGAGAATTAGAAATAAGGAGAGAGGGAGAAAGAGATAGAGAGAGGTAGAGAGAGTAGGAGATAGAGCAAGAAGGAGAATGATGGATAATTAGAAATTAAGAGAGAGGGGAGAGAGAGAGAGAAGATAGAGAGAAAGAGGGAGATAGAGCAAGAAGGAGAATGATGGAGAGTTAGAAATAATGAGAGAGGGAGGGAGGGAGAAAGAGAGAGAGAGGAGAGAGAGAGAGAGAGAGAGAGAGAGAGAGAGAGAGAGAGAGAGATGGAGAGAGAGAGAGAGAAAGAAGGAGAATAATGGGGAATTAGAAATAATGAGAGAGAGAGTAAGAAGGAGAATGTTGGAGAATTAGAAATAATTAGAGTGAGAGAGAGAGAATGATGGGGAATTTTATATAAGGAGAGAGAGAGAGAGAGAGCAAGAATAAGAGATATGGAGAATTAGAAATAATGAGAGTGTGGAGAGAGAGAGAGCAAGAGGGAGAATGATTGAGAATAGGAATAATGAGAGAGGAGAGAGGGAGAGGAGAGAAATAGGGAGAAAGAGTAAGAAGGAGAATGATGGAGAATTAGAAATAAAGAGAAAATGGAGAAGAGAGAGAAAGAGAGAGAGAGGGAGATCGAGCAAGATGGAGAATGATGAAGAATTAGAAATAATGAGAGAGGGATAGAGAAAGAGAGAGAGAGAGAGAGCAAGAAGGAGAATGATGGAGAATCAGAAAAAATGAGAGAGAGAGAAAGAGGGAGATTGAGCAAGAAGGAGAATTAGAAGTAATGAGAGAGGGGAGAGGGAGAGAGAGAGGAAAAAGGAGAGTAATAGAGAATTAGGAATATTGAGAGAGACAGAGAGAGGAGAGAGAAAGAGGGAGATTGAGCAATAAAGAGAATTAGAAATAATGAGAGAGGGGAGAGGGAGAAGGGGAGAGAGAGAATGATTAAGAATTAGAAATAATGTGAGGGAGAGAGAGACAGAGGAGAGAGAAAAGGGAGACAGAGCAAGAAGGAGAATTAGAAATAACGAGAGAGGGAAGAGGGGGAGAGAGAGAAAGAGAGAGAGAGAGAATTGGAGAATTAGAAATAATGAGAGAGAAGAGAGAGAGAGGAGAGAGAGGGAGATAGATCACGAAGGAGAATGATGGGTGAATTAGAAAAAAGGAGAGAGGTGGAGAGAGAGAGAGAGAGCAAGAAGGAGAATGATGGAGAATTTGAAATAATGAGAGAGGGAGGGAGGGTGGTAGAGTGAGGGGAGAGAGCGAGTGAATGATGGAGAATTAGAATAATGAAGAGAGAGAGCAAGAGGAAGAATGATGGAGAATTAGAAATAATGAGAGAGAGAGAGAGAGTGAGGGAGGTAGAGCAAAAAGGAGGACTAGAAATAATGATACAGGGGGGAGAGAGAGAAGAGAGAGAGAGAGGAGAGAAAGAGGGAGATAGACCAAGAAGGAGAATGATGGAGAATTAGAAATAAGGATAAAGGGGGAGAGAGAGAGAGACAATGATGGAGAATCAGAATAATGAGAGAGATAGAGAATACAGGTAGAATGATGGAGAATTAGAAAGAATGAGAGAGAGAGAGAGAGAGAGAGAGAGAGAGAGAGAGAGAGAGAGAGAGGATAGAGGGAGAGAGTGGTAGAGCAAGAAGGAGAATTAGAAATAATGAGAGGGGAGAGAGAGAAAGAGGAGATAAAGAGGCAGATAGAGCAAGAAGGAGAATGATGGAGAATTAGAAAGAAGGATAAAGGGAGGTTGAGAGAGAGAAGAGAAAGAGAGAGAGGAGATAAAGAGGGAGATAGAACAAGAAGGAGAATGATGGAGAATTAGAAATAAAGAGAAAGGGAGGGAGAGAGAGAGGAGATAAAGGGGGAGAAAGGGCAACAAGGAGAATGTTAGATAATTAGAAATAAAGAGAAAGCGAGGGGA
>CM034298.1:30305086-30312586 GCA_019925795.1 Dendrobium chrysotoxum | reverse complement strand
ATCACTATGCCAATACCACCAGCATTGGATCTAAGAAGAGCTCCATCCACATTTATTTTCAACCAACTTGTAGGGGGAGGACACCAAGAGGAAGGAGTAAACAATCCAAAGGATTGGGTGGTGACCCGTTTCTCCGAGCAGGAAGAAAAACCAATCTGATTAATAGCTCCCAAAATGTTCGCAGCCATGACAACCGGAGTACAGCAGTTCTTACCATGCTTAATGGAATTTCTGTTCACCCAGCTCTGATAAGTGGCATAGCAGTAAAGCATCACCCAGCTGTCCTTAACATGAACTTGCAACTCCAAAGAATGCTGTAGCTCCTTAAATGAAGAGAAACGAGGGGTTACAAAACCCCATCCATCTAGAATTTCCAAAATATCCCGTAACTGCTTACACTTAGTAGTTATGTGATCAATAGTCTCATGCTCTTGGCATCCAACAGGACAACTTACACCATTCCCCAATCCACGTGCAGCCAACCAGCAATTTGTTGGAATAATACCTTTGTAAATCCTCCACCAGAATAACCTCTCCCGATGCCTCAACCCAAACTTAAGAATGGTGCACACATGATCATCCTCAATAAGGAAATGACTGTTATACGCAACAGCTGAAATCGTAGAACTTAAAGGACATTTCATAAGCTCCAGAGCGTCAGAACTAAACTCATTACACAAAGAAATATTACAAATCCTGTCAACAAGCAGTTTACGAAAGCAAGTAAGAAGTTTCGGCCTATTCCATACATTCCCCACCATAATGAAGTCAGCTACCTTCAAAAACTCAATTGCTTCAATGTCACAAAACGTGGGCCATGATAAAATAGGCCTATCCAAAATCCAAACATGATCCAACACATTGATATCCTTGCCATTATGAATCTTCCAGCGAACACACCCGCTTAAGCTGCTAGCACCATCACAGATAATCTTCCAGCCAATTGAATCTCCACGCCTAGTTTCCTGATCCCACGGCCAATCTCCATATTTCTGTCTCAAACACCTCTGGAAAAGACCTGAAGGCTTGTTAATGTAATCCCAAGTAATACGAGCACGTAACGGCCCAATCCAATTCTCACTAGAATGAAAACCAAGTCCACCCATACGTCTTGGTCTAGTAATACTTTCCCATGAAGCATAGTGTAGGCTTCTTTGACTAGAATCCTTGTCCCAAAGAAAACAACGACACAGCCTTTCTATATCTTTTAAAACATCCTTTGAAACAGAAGTATGAACCATCATATATACTGATAAAGGAAGCAAAACAGAATTAATTAAGGTAACCCTTCCCGCTAAGGAAAGATGTCTAATACCCCATGCTAGAGTAAAGGACCGACTTTCTGTAATAAAGGAGCATAATCCTGTTTCTTCAGCCTCCTCAAAGCAAGTTTAATACCCAAATATTCCATTTCCTCCACCTTTCGAAAACCAAGAAGCCTAGCAAGCAGGGCCTTCGAGAGGAAGACATCATCTTACTAAATAAAATAACAGACTTGCTCTGATTAACTCTTTGGCCAGTCCAAGAACAATAGTCCTCCAAAATTTATTTAACCTTCTTAACATTGGGAATGGAGGCACCTGCAAAAATTAAAATATCGTCAGCATAAAGAAGATGGGAGACATGAGGTCCCCCACCACTGATAGGCACGCCCAACTCCTTGAAGTTTTGATGGACATGTAATGACAGCAGTTCAGAGCTGAGAATGAACAAATAGGGTGATAATGGACACCCTTGTCGAAACCCACATTCTGCAGTAATCCAATCAGTAAGCTTCCCATTAACTAGAATAGAAAACTTAGGAGCTTTAACACAATTTAACACCCATATGCAAAATCTGTAAGGAAAACCCATTTGCCTCATTACAATCTCAAGTGTCTCCCAACTCATCTTATCATATGCTTGTTCCATGTCCACTTTCACCGCCAAGAACCCTTTGGCCGATTTAGAAATCCTGAATTTGTTCCTAACTTCTTGACCCAATAAACAGTGGTTGGAGATAGAACGTCCCGGAACAAAAGCAGCTTGCTCCTCTGAAATTAACTTAGGAAGAATTCCTTTAATCCTGTTCACCAAAACTTTAGCAACAATCTTATAAATAGTTTGGCAAAGGCTGATCGGTCTAAACTTGGATGGATGATCTGGATTCTTGACTTTGGGTATCAAAATCACCACCGTTTCTTTCCAACAAGGATCCATACAACCTGTGGCAAAGAAATCTAAGCAAGCATTAGATACCTGTTCTCCCACAATCTCCCAAAAGAATTTGAAAAACGAGGCAGTAATCCCATCCTGTCCCGGTGCTTTGTTCCATCCCAAAGAACACACCACATGCAAAATTTCCTCCCTAGTGACATCACATTCCAATGCTTCAGCAAATTGAGTCATAAGACTTCTATGAGTCTCCAACGAGGGCCAGCCAACGAGCGAAATAGAACTTCCCCGCCATTTCTGATCAAAAAAACTGAAGATACATCTGGAAATACCCTCCTCCTCCGAAATACTAGCTCCATCAGGCAATTTCAATGAATCAATACAATTCGATCTCCTCCTAGCCGATGCCATGGAATGAAAAAAGTGCGTGTTCCCATCACCTTCCTCAATCCATTTTACTTTAGCCCGTTGTTTCCACCAATTCATAATACGAGCAAGGGTCCCATTTAAAAGCTGTACTTTATACCTTAAAGCTTCGGTTTGAACCTCATTTAATCCCCACGACATACATTCAATCTCCTGTAAAGCTTTAATCTCTCCATCAAGTTCCTCCTTTAACTGATTGAGCATTTTAATTTTATTCTTGTTCCAAAAGAAAAGTGCTCTAAGAGTTCTTTTGCATTTCTTATGAAGCTTAGCAACCTCATTCCCCATATCCTGCACTTTCCACTTCTCACTCAACAACTGCCAAGCTTTAGGATAGCTAGCCCAAATATCTTCAAATTTGATCCAATGAGAATAAGCCCTTCTCACCTCCCCATTAATATTACATAAGATTGGGCAGTGATCTGAAGCCAATCTAGTGAGGTGTCGCACTTTCAAACCTTGAAATGAATCAAGAATAGAAGAACTAATAAGAAAGCGATCCAACCTTGAAAAAATTCTGCTTCTATTATCCTTATTATTAGTCCATGTAAATGCAGGTCCAGAGAACCCAGGGTCCAATAAATCATTCATCCCCATAAATTCCTCCATTTCCCTTGCCACCAAAGAATAATGGAAGGCCTTGCCTCCCTTCTTTTCATCTTGGGCCACAATGCAGTTGAAATCTCCTCCAACCAAGAGCGGAGAATCACTTACATGATTCCTAGATATATCCTCCCAAACTTCTCTTCTGATATACCTATCCTTGTTGGCATACACCACCGCTACCTCCCACTCAATTCCATGAGCCACCTGTAACTTACCCACAATACATTGATGGGATTGAAAAATAATCTGAAAAGAAGCCACATTATTTTTCCACAAAACCAGAATCCCCCCTGATCTACCCATAGCCGGCTGGAAAGCAAAATCCCAATTGCGACCCGCCAACCTGTCAATGTCTTTCCTAGTAAAAACATCCATCTTGGTCTCAAGCAACCCAATGAAACTCAAATCATGCTCTCCAATGAGGTGTCGTAAATAATTACCCGTCTCCTTCTTACGAGCACCTCTACAATTCCAGCATAAGAGATTAAACATTATCAACCAAAGGGGAAGCGTCCCCGCCGCTTATATCATAACTAACATCAGTATATTCTCGGTAGGAAGCCATCCCGCCCATATCAGCATCTCTATCATGTTTAAAGCCTGAATTCTTAATCACATTAACCAAATTATCTAAAGAAGTATCCACCACATTATCCCCCAATACCTTATTCCTTCTAGTACGAGGAAGCTTCTTCAAAGAACTTAACTGCACCAATTCTTTAGCAAGAGAAACCTTAGAACTTCTACCCAAACGCTTCACCGGTTTCGCCACCTTTGCAGAATTACCAACCAAGAACTTTAAGGCTTTTGGAACCAATAATTGGGAAGGAGAATTAACCGCAGCTGGATCCTTCGAGTTTTTAAATTTCCCTGCTTTATGAGTAACGAATTGCAATGAATCACCTAGTTTCAAGCTCCTCTCACCCGAGGCCTCATCAACCGACATTCTACTCAAGATCGTGGTCTCAACCTCCTGCAGACAAGACTTATCCACCCCAACTGGCATTCCAGATTCTCCACCCATAGCCTCCACTGAGATTTCCTCCTCTATCTCAGTATCTTTGATAGATTCCTGAGCTTTGTGAACTTCTTTCCACACAGCCTTGGTACCCACATTCTGCAAAACAGGTCTAGAACTATTAACCTGTCTTGGTCCCACTCTTGAATTATTTGAACGTCTTCTCCTAGTTACAACCTTCCATTCACCATAGTCAGTGTCCACAACCGTAGTTTGAACCAAAGATGAGCCCCCCACTTCTTCTAATTTCCCTTTTTCCAAGCTAGAAACATTACCCCTGCCGTTACCCAAGCCAACCATACCAGTCATTGTCGGATCAACATGAGTATCCGTCCCCTTAACAGCAGAATTGGAAATTTTCTGATCCTGCATAGCCTTCACATCCTGTTGCCTAGGCTGACAACAAACCTCATTACACAAATCAGCTTTGTGTCCAACTTTGCCACATTTCAAACATATCAAAGGAATCCCTTCATACTCAATTGGTTGGAAGAACGCCCCTCCAAAGCCATGCGCCCAAATACCTTTAGGCAATCTTTTAGATAAATCTAACCTCACACAAATACGAGCAAAAGCGCATCTATTCCATGAATTTGTTTGGTCATCCATAAACAAAGGTTCTCTAATGGCCGCAGCCATTCTAGCTAAATTTGACTCATCCCAATACTCTAAAGGCAAGTTTGGAAGCCTAATCCAAACCGGAGATGTGAACCCCTTCAAAGATTTAGCAGACAAACCAGTTGTCCATTGATCAATACCAATGATCTGCCCAGCAATATACCAAGGCCCTCCAATCAGCACATGATTTCTTGCCTCCATGTTCTCAAACCAACATAAAAAACAATCTGAACCCATAGGCGTGACCTTCGTAAGCCCAAGATGCCCCCACTTACGTTGGAGCTCATTTTGAACAACCCAAAAAGGGAGACGACGACCCAACAGACTGCCAACTAGAGCTCTGTTCAGTTTTTGAATATTACCTCTGGCCTTGTCCAAGTCCAATCTCACTAAACCATCCTCCCGTAGAAATCTACCTGCATCTTCATTTAAACTCAATTTAATTGGCGAGGGCTTCTTCCAAGCATTTGAATTAGCCTCCTTACCATCAGCCTCTCTCTTGACCGAGCTAGAAAGCCCAGGATCCAGCCGCACCTGCTGTGCAGGAAACTTCTCCATAGAGACAAAATCACAAGCACCTGTAGCTCGTCCGTGAACAGTAATGGGATCACTACAACCTGGACTAATATCTTTCCCCTTCAACGACATACTCCCAATCTTGTCCTCAACCAAAGCATCAGAGAGACCAAAAACCACATCAGATTTCTGAAGATTACCATTAACCTTCTCACGATCATCCCGACCGAAACGACTCAAATCTCCAATACGTCCCAAACCTCCAAATGTAAACTGAATGCTCTCAGGTTCATATATTGGGTTGCGTAAGATTCTACTCACCTCAATCTGTTCCTTGGAAGAAGTCAACATACTCTCCTCCAAATCCATCAGCTCGTTCTTCACCAAATCAGAAGCAGTGTTCCCGTCCAATCCCAGAACAGCAGCCGCAATGTTCGTCTCCTTCAGGTTCGCAGATTCAACTCGATCAATCATCACATCGGGATTGACCATGGCATTAACTCCCAACACATTAGCCTCCTCCTCCTCAAACAGAGAACCACTCCGTTTTACAGCCACTCCTATCTCATCCACATCATCATAGTCGCCCAGAATCTCCATGACTTCATCCAGATCTGATGAATCCTGCAATGACATATCCCGATCCACCGTCTCAAATCCCTCAGTATTCAGCTGAATATCCAACTCCTCATTGGATGCCGCATCCTGACCAACAGTATTCCCCAAAACAAGAGACCGAATGGAAACGAAGCGATTCCCTTCCGCCCCAATGTCGGCTAACCTACTAGATCCAGAAAACGAAAATCTCCTCTCACTATGCCCTCCAACAGCAACACTATTCCCTCTACCAGCAACATTCCCAGCTCCCGAAACACTCCCATTCGTCACAATCCTACCCCCATCAAGCTTAGCACCTCTAGCTATCCAACTACTCCCACCATCAGATCCCCTACCTCCACCGCTTCTCATGGGATGACGGGAGGGTGACCGACGGCCACCCCCCACCATAACCCAAGAACAACACCAACCAAGACGCGGTGGCGAGAACCCCTTCACGGGAGAAAAAATCGCTTCCTCAATCCAGAGAGAGGGAGAGAGAGAGAGGGAGAGAGAGAGAGAGGAATGAGAGTGTGGGAGAGAGAGAGAGCAGAGGGATAATGATTGAGAATTGGAATAATGAAAGAGAGACAGAGAGAGAGGAGAGAGAGAGAGAGGGAGAGAGAGAGAGAGAGAGAGAGAGAGAGAAGGATGGAGAATTAGAAGGGAGAGAGAAAGAGAGAGAGAGGGAGAGAGAGAGAGAGGAGAGAGAGAAAGGGAGAGAGAGAAAGAGAGAGAGAGAGACGAGAGAAAGACGGAATAGAGCAAGAAGGGGAATGATGAAGAATTAGAAATAAGGAGAGAGGGAGAAAGAGATAGAGAGAGAGATAGAGAGAGTAGGAGATAGAGCTAGAAGGAGAATGATGGATAATTAGAAATTAAGAGAGAGGGGGGAGAGAGATAGAGAGGATAGAGAGAAAGAGGGAGATAGAGCAAGAAGGAGAATGATGGAGAATTAGAAATAATGAGAGAGGGAGGGAGGGAGAAAGAGAGAGAGAGAGAGAGATAGAGAGAGATAGAGAGAGAGAGAGAGAGCAAGAAGGAGAATGATGGGGAATTAGAAATAATGAGAGAGAGAGAAAGAGATAGTGAGAGAGAGAGTAAGAAGGAGAATGTTGGAGAATTAGAAATAATTAGAGTGAGAGAGAGAGAATGATGGGGAATTTTATATAAGGAGAGAGAGAGAGAGAGCAAGAATAAGAGATATGGAGAATTAGAAATAATGAGAGTGGGAGAGAGAGAGAGCAAGAGGGAGAATGATTGAGAATTGGAATAATGAGAGAGAGACAGAGAGAGAGAGAGGAGAGAAGTAGGGAGAAAGAGTAAGAAGTAAAATGATGGAGAATTAGAAATAAAGAGAAAACGGAGAAGAGAGAGAAAGAGGGAGATTGAGAGAGAGCAAGAAGGAGAATGATGGAGAATCAGAAAAAATGAGAGAGAGAAAGAGGGAGATTGAGCAAGAAGGAGAATTAGAAGTAATGAGAGAGGGGAGAGGGAGAGAGAGAGGAAAAAGGAGAGTAATAGAGAATTAGGAATATTGAGAGAGACAGAGAGAGGAGAGAGAA